>JANHAO010019237.1:0-13297 GCA_026873985.1 Saraca asoca
TCTCAATTGGACACTCCAATTGTCATAATTTTTGCCATTCAATTTAGGAAGCTGCAGTTGGATTGAATTTGACGCCATATCACAATCGAGCTTTGATACTAGATGTTGGTACCAAAAGAATAAAAAGAAGAATTTTAGAGAAGAATATGAGAAAAGAGAAATTTATTAATCATGACTTTAACTCAATACATAAAGGAACTCTCTATCTAAACTCCCAAGCTTGTTAGCTTATTTCTCTTCCTCTCTCTTTGAATACATTACAAGACTTGAATCAAACTATATTTATAGGTAAACTATCCTAGTAAGATAAGGAAAAAACTCTTCAACTTTATCCTAATAAATTAACATTATCTTCACAAAAAAGACTTATAGTCTTATTCCAACACATCAACCTTATTTATCTTTTTTATTTTCAAAATCTAATTTAAATTATTTTCAACACAGACCACCCTAACACCCAAAAACAATGATAAATTTTGAAATTGTAGAGGGTGGATTGCTAATTGGGAGAATTCAATAGCATCAAGTGAAGTTATACTCACTTTTGATCAAAATGGAAAAAAACAAAGAAACACCGGGTATGTATTCTTGCTAGTATAATTTAATTTGAGAACTCCAGATCTCTGTTGTATTAGGTTAGCTAGGATGGGATTGTTTGACTAGAAATACAAGAGAAATTAGGAGATTGTTTAAATGTTAGTTGTGCCTGAATACTAGACTGGACTCCAATTTCCAAGTCTGGGTGGCTTAGCACTTTTTGCTACCCTTTGTAGCATTGGCAATTTCATTGGAAGAGTTGGCTTTTAAAAAGAGAAGCAAACTAAGGTGAGTGGATAGCTTGCTTCCTGTTGATATATGTTACATATGAATTGGATTCACTCATTTTTAATTGTCAACATCTTTGCTACTACAACTTCAAGGTAATAGAAAGTTCACAAATCATCTATACTAGAGATATTTTCGTATTTTGAAGCAAAGCATGTTATTGATATAAAAAAATTTGTTTCATGTCTGTAATATTTAGAAACTGTGAAGCTAAAGAAAATATGAATGTTTAGTGTTTCTTAAACGCTTGATATGAGGTATTTAAATTGGTAAATGTTGACTTGTTTTTCATTGAATGAGTATGGCTTGTGATATGACATGATTACTACTCTTTTTGAAAACTATGATTTTTTTTTTTTTGGATCCATAGAGAATTACTTTAAGAAACAGTATTCCATTGCAAGAAGGTTATTTCCATCTTATCTCCTTTCTTGCTATGCTGCAATTTCATTTAAATTTTATTACTACTTTACCTATTCAAAAATCATATATGTTGCAACCTTCCTATATTTTTTTCCATTTTATCTACTTTCTTGATATGTAGAATGTTCATTTGAAGTTTCCTTGTTACTTTGCCTATCAGAAATTGTAAGTTATATTGCAGTTTTCTTATTACGCATGGAACAATGGTAATTTTCTAGTTTTATTGATCTAGCTATTCTTTTTATCTAAACCCCTAAATATTCATGACTATGGAATTCGAGCTTGGGGTTGTTTGGTTTTGTCCGGAAGTTGAAATAATTAAATTGCTAAAACTATGTTATTCAAATTTGTGAAGTTTTGGGCCCATGTTTTTTGAATTTTTTTTTTTTTTACCGTAACTTACCTTTTGATGGTATTGATAGCTAGTAAGCAATTTATTTACTGGATTTCTTTGAAATTTACTGTACTTTTCTTTCAAAAATCTTTTAGGTTTCAAGATTACTTGCATGATAGAGACCACCTCATCGGTGATTGAAAATAATGTTCTTGGAGAATTATTTTGGTAGTTGATAGACAAAGTGCGTATGCATGTATATAGTCAATCATGCTTTTGTTGTAAATGTTTTTGTGTCTAGTGAATTTGTGAGGATCACTAGATTGTTTTTTTTTTCCATGTTGTTTAGAAGGGTGTGACCTTGGAAGCATCCGGAAAATAAAGAAAATTCCGTCAGATTTTATGTGAAATTTTTTTTAAGTATATATAAAAATAGAGTTTTTGGATATGTTGAGTACTTTTTTCTCTTTTATGTTTTAGTTGTGAAACATTTATCCCAAAACTACTTAGGTTTCAGGTAAGTTTTAATGGAACTTGCAAAGTGTAACCATGTATTTAGGTGTAGTGTATGACTTGTAAGATGATGCCACTAGACTTCTTCTTACATCAGTAACACTCTTAAATTGGGGCATGCCACACTATTGGCATGATATCCTAATGGAAGGCATAAAATTGTCCTCTAATACCAACTCTGGTACATGTATTTTTAGCAGAAGTGCACTGCTAGATTGCATAGAATTCCATACTTCATAGCTTATTACATGAGATCCTACTTCACAAGACTTCTAGCCACATACACGTTTCCGTGACTGTCAGTATACAACACCATGTTTTATTACATGTTTTTATGATGACGTATCCATCATTTTCCCATGTGAATTGGCATTAAAAATATAATTTGATCATATAGGTTACAAGTACAGCCCCGGAAAGACCCGTACTTACTTTAAATTTCATAGTTAAGAAGAGTTGGACACGTAAATATCTGAAAATAAGTAAAGTGGCCTGAACTGAAAACAACTAATGAATGTTGTGTAATTCTGCACAAACTCCACATATAAAAAATCAATCAAAATCAAATGGTTGTTTTAGAAACTTCTATGATGATAATTATGCAGGTAACATGAATCAAACAAATCACAAAGAATTCTGATTATCTCATTTTTCTCAAATCTCTCTATATAACAAGCAACCACATACTTGGGATTGCGCCATTGTTGAGAGTCTCGAGTCATTATTTTGGCTAATAAGCTGACTTGCATTTGATTTCTTCAACCAATTGCATTGGGAGTCAAAGGCAAAGCATAAACATATAGAATACATCATTTGTGCCGCAGAATACAGTTAGTTGCCTTATATACATCATTTATGCTCACTGCAACGATCAATAAATATAGAACAAAGCACACTTAGCATAGCCAAATAAGATATAAGAGTGATCACAAAAATAAGAATACAAAATACTTTTTGAAAGGAAACATAGGCTATTCACACTATCCTAATTATTAAGGCCTTGAAGCTATAATTTTAATCATTTGAGTACAAAATCATCTCAACCATTCAAACTTAGAGAGATTCAATAGTAACCTGTGTTGGAAAATCTTGACTAGAGATAATTGGAATGCACAATGGAATAAAAAAAATAACAATTTAATTTCAAAGAGTCAGATTTTTTAAGCAAGGATTGGTTGTGCATCATTTGAATTAAAAGAAAAATTACTAGAATAAAAATATACCTCTATCCTAGTTGGAATGCATTCTAGAACTTTAAAAGGAGAGACCAAAGCGTGTCTCCTCTAAGATAAGTCCTCACAATCAACCTCCACTTAATCACACATTCATGCTAGTTTTGGTGAGTAGCAATTAAAGAGAGAAACGAAACAAAGAAAAAAAAAAAGAGTGAGCAATTTTTCATGACTAGCTCAACACATGAGCACGTACAAAGTTAGTGATTGAAGGTGACAACTCTTGTAGTCACTGTATGTGAATTAGGGTTTTACCACAATTCTTGTAAATATCTTTTTTATAATTATCTCTTGACTTTCCTATCAAGTTGCTTCCTTGTAGAAAACTGCTAGGATTTCTTGGAATCCTAATTACCCACTATCTAATGAATAAGGAATTTTCAAAAACATCACTTGATAATATAAATAAATAAATAAACTCTATATGTATTATTTATTTTTAGGAATCTTAGTTAACTACTACTTAGTAAATAAGGAATTTCCTAAAGCATTGTCCCAATAAAATAAATAAATAAAATCTTTATTTATATTTATTTATTTTCTCATCATCTCTTTCATAATTAAATTATTAATTATCTCATAATTGAATTATTCTCTCTAAATAAATAAATATGGATACATCCGATTTCATGTGAATGATCCTTTAGTTTCATTGCTAAGCTAATAATGGGACATGATTATTCATGATTAAATTAAATACTTTTAATTTAATATTTAAAATTAGTTTCATTAATTTTAAATTCCAAAATTAGGATTAATGTTTTGCAACAAGTCATGAAAACCTATCTAGCATGAATTATAAATATGAACCTTTTCATTTGCAATTATCATGTGGTATAGTCCTTTCATTCATTCATTGCCTCAATCGAATTTAGGATATGGTATTAAGTCAAAAATCCTAACCATTCGATAATTATGTATCCATTCATTTACACATCACTCATTTGTGAAACTCAAAAAACACTTTTTTGATTTCAACTTGCCTATGCCAAGGATTTTCTAAGTCAAGGTACTTGTGAAATATGGGACATTCTCTCCTTATATCAAGAAGTGATGGATCCGTTGTAAACATTCACAAACCTTCATACATAGCAAAGTTATACCTAACATTTGTCCCTTTAATGATTCCTTCGAATCAAAACAACATTAAAGTAGAATTAACTATATATAAGAATATTATAATGTCTAAGGTCTAAGGACCAATTAACAACATTACAACGTGAGAATTCTAGTTCTATTTATTTATATTCCATTCGAGAATTCTCAAATGGGTCAACATAGTGAACTTATTTTACTAATGAGCACCCACATATATATATACTAGTGTTTACAGCTAATGTCTGTAAAATGAGACATCCTTCTAATTGAGCATGCATCATGTGTGCTACTTTATTCGGATAATTGGTATCCATTCCCAACGATTTTGTGGCTAAGAGTATTTAAGATTAAGGCTTGAATTGAATCCCATTTCATGATTGTTATCTCTTTGTATGGCCTTATCCATTAGCCTTCTTGATCTTTGAACTTTATTAAACAATATTTAAAACATGTATGATAAATAAAATATCTTTATCAGCAATAATTTATTTGAACAAAATTGTTATAAAATGTGTCTTCTTACATTATATGTAATTGCCTTGTAGGGCACAATTCTAAAAGCCTCCCACTTTCCCTAGAGCTAATTGCCTATGCATCTCAAGCACATTTTCTCAAGATGGCATTTATACACTTGTTGCAACAATGGTTTGGTCAGTAGATCTACTATATTCTCTAAGATTAAGCAATAAATCCATATCACTTGTCTAGATCATTGATGAGATCCCGATACGTTTGCTTGCACAATGGCACCATTATTATCACAGTATACACTTACTAGATTAAAAATACTACTAACCATTCATAACCCTAACATGAAGTTCCTTATCCAAATAGTTTCCTTTGGTGTATCAAACACCACAATGTACTCAGCTTTAGAAGTTGAATCAGTGGTTATTTTTTGTTTAGAACTCTTCCAACAAACCACTCCTTTATTAAGAGTTAGTACAAAACTAGATGCTGACTTCAAGTCATCCAAATTACAATGAAAACTAGAAGCTATATAGCATTCTAATTTTATTTCTACTCTTCCATATGCCATAAAGAGATCTTTAGTCCATCTTAAACACTTAGGAATCCTTTTCATTGCTTTCTAGTGTTCTTTACCTAGATTGGATTGATATTTGTTCTTGATACTCACAACACATGTAACATCAGTCCTTATACTTAACATAGCATACATAATTCTCCCTATTGCAAATGTGTTACATATGAATGCCATTCTTTTCCTCCTATTTGGAGCCTTTGATGACATGGATTTCAATAGCAAAATCATATAGTGTATTAGAGCAATCCCTTTTTGGATTCTTCCTTGTTGAACCTTTTCAACACTTTGTTTATGTGTGATATTTGGGTTATGCTAGGTATCCTATTAGATTTAATAGTCCACATGCATCTATGTAGATCTAATCCAACACATCTTAGGCTCACTTCATTTCTCCAACAAATGGTAACTTGGTCGTCTTTCCCTTTATACAAGACTCATAAGTTGGAATTGATTCCAAACTAATAAGCCATCAGTAACCAACTTGTTTATCCTATCCTTCAAAATATGACAAAACCTATGATGCCAAATGTATGCATGATTTTCATCATCTTATGTTCGTCTATTTCTTTTGTTGAAGGCCTACTATGGACTCATTGAATTCAAGAGTATAAAGATTGTTTGATAATTTTCTAATACAATATAAAAGAACATCTTTTACAATGGAACACTTTCCATTTTTTTGTTTAAAAAATAAAACTTTCTTGATTCAATATTGAAATATTTTTAACAAAATCCAGAACATAACAATCTCTAAAAAGCTAAAAAAAAAAATTGAATCCTAATAAATATGAGGCTAACAGCCTAACAAGATAATCGAAGCCCAATTCAGTTGAGGAGCCAACCAAGAAAAGACCCTTCTGCCTCTCCAAACATCTATACAAGTAACGGTATAAGTTCAATTTATGATCATTGAATAATTCATTTGCTCATTTGAATTCACTCTAACTTTAGCATTAGAAGGGCTTTTGCAGTCTTCACTACTCAAGCCTTTGTGTAGGTTATTTCTAGCCACTGCATTCCATCACTAGTGATTGGAATGTTCATCAATTGGCATTGTCTAGAGTTTGATTACCTACACAAAATTTACTTTATATTTATAGAACCTTAATATCTATGTTTCAAGTTTTTGCAAGTATGATATATCATGTTTTCCTCTAATTTGCTAATGATTGAATGTTTAAGTCTCCATGATTAAATTTCCCTTTCTCACATTAATCTTTACAATTCTTATGTTAATCGAAAGTTTGGCTTTGATTTTGTTTATCTATGTAAAATCTACATTCTATTTCTAAACCCTAATAATCCTATTTCAAATTATTCAAATTACAATCTATAATGTATTTTGATTAATGCATTTTGCTTTTGAATGTTACTTTTGAGTTAGCATCATTTGTGTTTGATCTTAAACTTATTATTGATCAAACATAATTCACTCTTATTGTTGTTAACTCTTGGATCTTGATTAGAAGACATTTTAAAAATATACCCTTGCTCTATTCATTACTCATACATGATTTCCTTTAATTCAGTTGCTATTTTGTGGGATTTTGAGCTTTTATTTTGTTATTTTGCACATTTTTATTCACAAACCGATTAAATGATACTTTGCCAAGATCCTATCACATGTCCAAAATTTCAACATTCTAATAGAATCCTATTCATTGAAGCATTTTTATCTATATTCTAAGTTATTTATTATGTAGATTTTATTTTGAATGAAATAATATGAATAGAGCTCTTCATTTTGAATTCATGATAGTATTTGGCCATTATAAAGATGTAGAGAACATAAAGATAATCTTGTTGCTATTCTTTATCTTCTTTAGTTAATACCAGTTAAAAAACTTTACATTTAGGCTTATACTATTTAATCATTGCCAATGATTCTGATTATCTTGGACATTCTGGCGGCTGCAAGAATCTTATGTTTATGAAGTCTTAATTTATTTTTTTTTTCAATTCCTTGTGAATAGAGGAATAATGAAAGGTAGTAAGATAGTAAGCAACATTATCTGCCAAGGTCAGGAGATGGTCATAATAATATGACTTTTACAAACTAACACCCTATTCACCATCATCATTACAGACATTGACACTATTGTCATCATAATCATGATAACAATATTGAAAACTTATAGGGCAAAAATCGCCAATTATGCATAGAGCTTGAATAAATGTGAGAAGAGTTGCACTAACAAAAGACAATCACCAATGTGATGACCAACATGACCATTACTATGAGAACAACCAATATCATTACCATTATAATGATAGAGACCACACCAATATGATCATGATTATCATTATTGTGAATTTGAAAGAGAAAGCACAATAAACTCTCGATTGGATGGAAGATGGAGCAAAGACATTAATAAATCTGAAAATAAGAATGATAGTGGTTATCAGGGGAACAAGGACAAGGAAATCTTGCATCTTTTTACAATAGAAATTATGCGAATGTTGATGCCTCAAAATTTTAAGACTCTAATCGATATGAAGTCCTATAAAGGAACAACTGATCCTAATAGCACATTGAAGTATTTTGTGTAGCAATGTTACTATCTAGCGCTCCAGAGACAATAATGTACTGAGAATTCTCCACTACTTTAAAGAAAGTAAGTCTCTAATGGTTCATAAGCTTGAAACCTAATTTGGTCAGATGATTTTGAGATTTGGCCAATCAATTCCTTGCTCACTTTGCAACTTCCTAAGCCCATAAAAGACTATTCCATCACTCATGACAATAAGACAAAGCAAAAATAAACCATTGAAAGAGTATCTATGTAGATTCAACCAAGCAGCTTTAGAGATAAAGGATTTATAGGAAACAATGACTATACATTCAAATTTGATAGGATTACAATTAGGCAATTTCTCCAAATCTTTAGCCTTGAAATTGGTGGATAGCCTAATTGACCTTCTAGCAAGGTTGACCAAATTTATAAATGCTAAAGAAATAGAAAAAGTAAAGGGCAAGCTGAGGAAGCACGAGAAGACTAGCACCAAACAATAGAAATGATAAAAAAATGATTATTTCTTCCTGAAGCAGCACTTTATTGAATATATACCATATAATGTTTCATCGAAGATGATTATGGATGATATTAAAGTAATTAAGTTAATGAAGATGCCGCCATAAACAAATTAGAAACCACTAACCCCAATAATAAACAAGGGTTGCAAGTTTTGTAAGCATTGAACTAATAATACAGATGAGTGTGTAAACTTGAAGAATTAGATTGAAATGTTCATTAGAAGAGGACATCTGCAATATTATAAGAGATATCATCATGATGAAAAAAAAATATATGAATCATGGAATAATCAAAAAGAATGAGAACAACTCATATCACACTATTTGTACATAAGGGCAAAGAGTATGAATAAGGAGCTTATGGCAAAGCCAACAAAGGTTACAGATGTCATGGAAACTATTGCTGGAACATTTGCAAGTTGTGGAATATAAAAATACAGTTAGTACTAAATGCAGGCGGGAATAAGCTAAAATAAAAATTAGAACCAACAATATCTTTTTCTAAAGATGATTATCTTCCAAATTATGATCAGGAGCATGATGACCTAATGGTGATCATAATGACTATCACATCTATGTACTGGAAAGAATCTTAGATGATAAGGGGAGTTCAACTGACATCTTGTACATCCATACAATAAGGGCAATGCACATTTCATAGGAAGTTTGATTCCATATCAGGGAAATCTGATCAGATTTTTAGTAAAGCAAGTGTCTGTCCTGGGATTGATCAAGATAGGGATATTTTTAGGAACATGGCCCCAAGTTTAGAATTTGGATGTCAAATTTTTAGTGGTAGATGCACAAAACACAACCTACAATGTTGTTATTGGATGAACATCATTGAATTAGGCTCAAGCCATTATATTGACTCTCCACTTGTTAATGAAATTTCCTACTAGTAATGGTGTTGGTCAAATTAGAGTTTATTAGTGCACTACATAAAGGTGTTATATGAATTATTTAGAAAAGGAACAAGCATCCAAAACTAAGGAACAATTGTAACTAGAGACATAACCAATAAATGGCAAAGGTCCAATTGCTGGATCAGAAAAAGAAAAGACAAATGAATAAAATGATTGTATACTTTGGAATTTGATTTCGTATCATGATTTATTGTAATTGTGGATCTTGTCGTTTCTTGGATTTAAAACTCTCATCACAATGTCAACAAGGATATGTACTTGTAATTTTTTTTTTAGCATAAGAAATTTAAAGTTGCAATCAAAGAATGAAGCTTAAGGCAACCTATGAATTAAATGTATAGATAGGCATAATTTGTTCATATCAAACGAGCACAAGCTGCCATTGAGCATAATTTCCTCAAAACTTGATACAAGATACCAAATGATCATAAGCTACCATAGAGTATAGTTTACTTAAAACTTAGTACAAGATACCATACAAGCACATGCTGCTCAACAAATGGCACAAGTTTCCATTAAGCATAATTTGCTCAAAACTCGATACAAGATACCAAATAGGCACAAGTTGCCACGGAGCATAATTTACTCAAAACTTAATACAAGATACCAAATGAGCACAAGTTGTTTAGCCAACAACACAGTCCACCAAAAGACAAGTTGCTCGGATAATTAGCAAAAGATATTAAAGAGCATATGCTACTTAAGTATTCAAAACAAATCATAACTAATCATTAGATTGCCAAGAAAGCATTCGATGCAAAGCTCCTAAAAATACAAAATTGTACAAGACATTGTGAGATATAAACATATACATACCAATGAATCAGTAAAACTAGAGGAAACCTCTTATGTGAGGATCATGAAGAATAACACAAGAAGCTTATTAACTAACTTTATTATGTAAACTTCATTACACAAGTGATCATCATAAGAGGTTGATCATAAAAACCTAGGATATACAGTGGCTGAAATAGTGCATAATGAACAAAAAGCAATTTGTTATATGAACAAGAACCAAAGATTAAGATTAAGATTATAGATTCTCTAAAACAAAAATAATTTATTTTACTACATAAATGTTCAAATCTTATTTGAAAAAAAAAAGCATAAGAGTTCCTGAGCATTTCCTAAGATTTTTGGTTGTAAACCCTCCAAGTCATCCCATAATGATTTGAACAATGGGGGAGAATTCAAAGGTGATTTGTTAGTGAACTCATGTTATGGAGTTAATTCCAGTAGTACCTTGAAATCCAATTTAGCTTCTTCAAAATCAAATTTTGGTTCTGGGAGATCACATTCCAATAATGGGACTCTTACTCCAAACTCGACAAGTTCAAATAAAACTAATTAAGCTAAGAAATCAGGTGTGGCCTTTTCAACCCAAGCGGGACTTATAATGGCTTTAAAAGTTTACAAGGTTTTGCCAAGTTTTCAAGATGTTCCTAACTCAGAAAAGTAGAATTTGTTTATTAGAAAGTTGAATATGTGTTGTGTTGTATTTGATTTTAATGATCCTACAAAGAACCTTAAAGAAAAGGACACCAAAAGGCAAACTTTACTTGAGCTTGTTGAATATATTTCCTCCATGAATTCAAAGATCAACAATGTAGCAATGTAGGAGATGACAAAGATGGTGGTAGCCAATTTATTTTAGTGAGGGTTAATCACCAAACCAAGTTAAAATTGCAACAAATTGAACTGCATTATATTACAAGAAAACTGCACCAAACTAATCTACATTATTGGATCGATTTCTACATAATTGAAATGCTATTTTTTTTTTGCATAATTGGACCAATATAATGACACTATTCAGCTGTTTGGTTGCTGCATATTTATGCCACACTATGGTATAATTGTGTTACTTTATAGATAATTAAATTATTGTTTTTATATCAAAATTTTGCTAAACTATAGTACAATTGAATTGTTATTTTTTTATGTCTAAATTTCTAAGTAATTCTTCAATTTGAGATTTTTTTTTTTTTGTTCAGGATGATGTTAATTTGGAAGATCGATTTTCATCCATAGATGCAAAGAGATCTTTAGGAGGGAGCAATCAAGATAGAAATGCTACTAATTCTATCCAATCTTTTTAAGTTTTTATTATATTTTTGGTTTTAAACAATTTTTTACTAAAATGTAAAAGTCGATTAATATTATAATTTTTGGTTGTATCTTTGAATATTTTATTTGAATAAATATCATTTTTATTACATTTGAATGAATGGCATTTTTATTACACCATGGGTTTATATTTTTATTTTATAGGAATAATTGGTGTTATTAATTAATGAAATAAATAGACTCAATGGCTTGAAATTTAAAAAAAAATATTAAAAAATTTAGCGATGGTTAAAAAAATCCTATAAAATTAAATATAAATATATAAAAATAATAATAATAACAACAGATACAAAACCGTCATAAAATTAAATATAACATTTTAAGAAATAATAGCAGTGATTCTTTAATTGCTGTAAAATTAAATATAAAAATTTCAAAAAAACTATCAACAGTTAAAAAATCGTTGCAAAATTAAATTATAAATTTTTAAAAAATAATAGTGGTGGTTATCTAATCGCCACTAAATTTTATTTTTCTATTGATTATTTTTAACCATCGTTAATGTTGATCTAGTGACATGTCTTCTACTGGTTCTCATAATCGTTGTCATTATACTCTGTCGTGGTTCAAACCGCTACTATTTTAAGAATTTTTTAATAGTGATTAGATCACATAATTAATTGATTCATAATAATTTAGTCATAATATTCATTCAATCCAATATACATGATTTATTAAATTATAGTAGTGAAAATTCCAACAAAACCTCCTACAAGCATTAAAAAGCACTTGAAGCTGATTAACTTCAACTACATAAATGAATTCAAATCCATCTTTTCATAAAATTGATATGTCGAAAGTTATATTAAAAAATTTCAGACCCAGTTTGAATTAAGCTTGTAAGCTTAGATAGATCCTCTGATCTGACCGCTCATTTGGGGACGTTGTCATCAACCTGCCTTGGTATCTTATTTGTGCATAAATTTGCCTTGTAGTACCTCATTCTAACTTGTGCCAAATCATTATTTGTGAGAAAGGAATGCTACTGGTCAATATTGCTAGTTATTGATGCATGGCTTATATAAAGATTATGCGAATGTAAGCATTGTGATTTCTTATATAAAATTTGGATTTTTGTAAAAAAAAAAAGAAAAAATTGGTGTTCTTTCGTTGAAGATCAAAGTGTTAAAATTTGTAAAAATATTATTTTCACTTCTACATACAAAAGTATTCTTGAAAATCAAATTGATTTAACTTCTTTTAATTCAACTTCTGTATAGTTTAATTCAAATATTTTAATTCAAATCTTGCACAATTTAATTTAAATTATGTCTAATTTAACTCAAATTATAAATCTAAGAATAATGTGATAATCTTCTATATTTTTATAGGATCATATTTAACCTATTCTATGATCTCCCTAGGATTAAAATTCACTCAAGAAGTAAAAAGATCTATAGGAGAGAGCAATAAATATAAAAATGTCTTTGACCATTACCAGTGATTTTAAATTACTATTTTATGGCATCAGGAATCTTAAGATATTTAATATAACATTTCAACTTTTTTATATGTAATAAAGTTTGCTCTTAAATTATTATACCAATTTGTTATTTTGATTGATTTAATTATAATTATATCGGTCTAAGTGCTAATTTATTTGAAAAAAATGAGTTAGTTAAAATATAAAAATATGAGAAAAAATTTTAAAAACTAAAAAAAAATATTTAAAGGTGGTTCAAAAGTGCCCCATTTTTTTTTAAAAGAAAACTTATAGGCTAATTTTAGGGACAATTCAAA
>JANHAO010019238.1:0-13296 GCA_026873985.1 Saraca asoca
CATCTCCAACGAGATAAGGGCAAGATCCAAGCTTATTCCGCATTTTTAGTTTAATCTAACTCATATTATCTGGGACCTACAGTGGCCTATACTTAGCATTGTGGAGGACATCAAAATGTACCTAGATAAGTTTCCATCTCTTTTTTTGTTTTAGGTTAGTCATATTTGCAACAAAATTGTTCATGAGAGTGCATATTGAACTTATAATGTCATCGAGAGTGGTTTCAATTTAGTCTCTCAAGTCCCTCCTTTTATGGAAGAGATATGTACTTATGAAAAACCTTTTGTTTAATTAATATATGCATTTCTATTAAAAAAAGAGAAAAAAATTAAAAGTTTTAAATGAATGAAACAAGCCATCTAAAATTATCACAAGTCCTAAAAAAAATAAAATTATTATGAATCTTACAAAAAAAAAAAAGAAGTTATGTGTGCAATCTTAGTGTATCTTATAGCTCTTCTACAAAAAATTCAGAAATCGTAGTCTCTTAAAGGTATTATTCTTGAGCCTAGAGAAGACTAAGGTGGCCGTCATATATGTTAACTAATCAGTCTACTGTCTCATCATGAGTCAAGAAGTCTTTAATACCTTTATCATACTATATATTTCTAAATGCTTATGATTATAAAAAAAAGAAAAATAATAGTAATAAATAAAGAAAAAAATCCAAATAACTAAAGCATAATGAATCTCAATTCCTTTATACTTAGCCTTTTATTATGTTTATGAACTTAATTGGATACTTAAAATTAGCTTTGTGATTTGTTCAGTTTTTGTGCTCAATTGAATTTATTTGATAAATTTACACTATTTTAAACTATCTTAGGTTTTTAGGCATATCTTGAGCTCTAGGCCTCAGTTTTTGTGATTCTTATGTCATTGGAAAGATAAGAGAAAGATCTAAAAATTTCATAGAGAGTCCCCAGCCCATTTCAGCCTTTATGGAAGTCAAATAAATCCTACAAGTTGGAGTAGAGTGCTAACCTACAACCCAGAACTAGTTTTGGTATTTTCATCATAAGTGGAGCTCTACCTATCATTTTAGTGCACACTACAGCTCATAGGATAGATAAGATCCATCCCAACAATTTTTATTAAGGGCTTGAGGACAAAATACACTATTTTAAATTAATTACATGACTGTGGACTTAAGTATTTAATTCTGTTATGGGGTTAGATTGCTTTGAAAAGTTGTCTCAATTTTCAACCCTTAACTTGAGCTAGAAATCGAGTTTTTATACAAGGTTAAGGACATTGGACTCCTAAAACACAAGGATACAATTCATATGAAGGCAGCCATATCCAATGAAGCCTCCTTCCAATCCTAATCAGTAGCCTAACTAAGAGGCAGTGTAGTGAGCCTATAAATAGCTAGCCGAGTCACAATTGTAATATATTTTACATTCATTTTCTATATTGTCTCTAATTTAGAGAGTAAAATGAGCTCTGCTAGGGTAAACTCTCTAGCCCCAATTAGGTTTATTCTTTTTTTTTTAATATTGGCATTTTATTTCTACATTAATGTGTAACTAAACCCTCATCTTAATCTAAGGAAATTTCTACACCAATTCTTTCTTGATTGTGAGTCTTGTTCTTAATTCTAGTTTATTTCCAATTTGATTATCTGATTTTACTACTTATAATTACCTTGGATGATTAGTTAATAGGGACCATTAGTTGATTATTGTTGATAGTGAAATTTGGTTATAAGGATCCAATATTTCAGCCAACAAAGACAATTCTTGAAACCCCAAACTGCAAGCTGAAAAAACGCAAGTATAAACCAAGAAACATAAGAGAAAAGAGGAAGAAGGAGAAATAATGGGCACATAGGGTTTTATCATGGTTTTGGCTAAAGCTTGTTTAGGCCCCTACGTCCACGTTGAACTATATTTCCAACTAAGGAACAGTGGTTCTGTATAGTTTTACATGATTTTAGTAATGCTCTCTCACTGGAGTTTTTTCTATTCTAGCAGAGTGTTCGCATGCAATTTCTCACTTGTCCATGCAGTGGTTCTTCATGGCTATTTATAGACATAGGGAGGGTTACAAGTATAATTTTACAGACAGCAAAATGATTACATACGTCGTTCTAAGCATTAAATGCTTGATGTCGGATAATAAATGCTGGGTGAATTATTATCAAATATCCGGAGGGTGGATGTGTCAATTTTGAACGTTGATCTGTTAGTTGAGAGACATGTGTTGTGGCTAACTGGACCTTTTATACATATTCTTGGCTTGCTACCTTAGCATCTCAAGGCCATTTCAATTAACCTCACCAGGTTCATTCAATGGGGTTCTCGAAGGACGTCCTTGGTGCTTGCTTCTGTCAATGAGCTGGAGCCTTCCTCAATGGATCTGGTCCTTGCTCGGCTTTCATCCTTTGCTTGTACTTGATGGACAACAACTCTTGCTAAGTGATGCTGATTTGGGCTTTGCATCTTATTGGGTTTTTGGTGAGTTTGTTTTTGCTTGGGGAACACCCATAACATAAGCCCCCAACTCTCAGTTCGCTTCACAAATTGGGAGATGTAATTTTGTCAGCAAATGCATTTTAGTATGATCAAGCCATTCTTCTATGATTTTCTTGTTATCTTAATTTTATCTCTTTTAAGCCTAATCAAGCATACCTTGATTGTTGGGTGAGGTCTTCAAACTTGATCAGGCGAACCTCGATCGTCAGGTGAGGTTAGGATTTCAATATTATCCCTTGATCCTGATTGGGTGAACCTTGAATGCCAGGATTTTAGAATTGCTCCTTGAACCTGATTAGGCATACCTCAATCATCGGGTGAGGTCCTCGAACCTGACCAGGTGAACCTCGATCATCAAGTGAGGTCAGGATTTCAATATTATCCCTTGATCTTGATCGAGCTAACCTTAATCGTCAGGATTTTAGAATTGCTCCTCAAACCCGATTGGGTGTACCTTGATCGTCAGGTGAGGTCCTTAAACCTAATTGGGCAAACCTCAATCATTAGGTGAGGTTGGGATTTCAATATTATCCCTTGATCTTGATTGAGAGAACCTCGATCATCAAGATTTTAGAATTGCTCCTCAAACTCGACTAGGCATACCTCGATAGTCGGGTGAGGTCCTTGAACCTAACCGGGCGAACCTCAATCATTAGGTAAGGTCACTTCTGCTAGCACTTTGGTACTATCCTCATAAGAGTCTGATGCTTTAGGTAATTCTTGGTCATGGGGCGAACTGGGGCCTTTGTTCTATCATTCACAATTTATGGTGTTACGAGTCGATTGGCATGCCCCTCATGAGTCGTGTCTATAACTCATAGGGTTCTACTCCTAGTTTGTCATGATTACACTTGCTCTTGATAGGTTTGCATGTCATGCCACTATTAGCCTTCTGCCAATGGATTGCAGACAGTTGGATGGTTCCCAAATCTAATGGTGATGATGTATATTTCTTATACTAAAAGGGGCTTTCTTCTCCCTCTTATTTTTTCATTTGAAACTATAATTTCCTAGTTCTTCTTATTCGTTCTTTCTGCCATTTTCTACAACCATTCCTCGTCTCCCGCTGTCATGCGCCATTTCTAGTTCTCGGGCCATCATTTGAGTTTTGCTCTTGAAAAGCTTCTTCGCACGCACTTTGCTTTGGTTGACTACGGTGAGTCTCTCTTCATCTTATGATTTCTGGGTTTTGTTGTTCCATAATTAGTGTGAAACTTGTATATTATCGGCTGGTGCTAGCTGGCGTTGTCTATTTGTATGCTTTCTTTCCTCCTTGGTCTAGTACATTCAATCGATCTGGTAATGGATTATAGGATTTTGGATTTATTATTTCAAGTTTTGTGTTTGCTTTCTAAGTATTATGATCCAATTGTATAGCCCCCTTGTGCTTGTTGGAATTTGAATCCTTAAGTATGGTGACCCAGGATATACATGGCTTGTCATGTAGGAAATTGTTAATTCTTGGGAAGGGCTCGCTTGCCGTGACCTGACCACTTCTTCTTCCTTTGTGTAGATGAGCATAGGTCATGAATGCTGCCATCATCGAATTAGGGTTAAAAGTGATGAATCTAGCTCCACATCTCAGAACATGGAGTGGGTGTGCCATCTCAATGAGGTAACCTCAGGTAGTGGTGAGGTTGTTAAAGGCTTTGCTGCTTGTTCCAATCCCGTCGAGGGTCATGGAAATGTTATAGGCTGGCAACCTTTTGGTCACCAAGCATTCAGCTTGCATGTTTCATCCATCCACTATCATGATCTCTAGTCCGTGGTCCGGACATATCGATTTCATAAAAGATGTTGCGTCATGGTGCCTTGCTCAAATGACTATACTCTTTATCTGCCACAGGGGTTTGTTACCATCAATTTTCCATACCTTGTTATAGGGCTTAGGTTCCCCATTCACCTATTCATCGTTAGCTTACTAAATAGGGTGAAACTTAGTCCATTTCAACTCACTACGAACTCTTATACTTAACTAGTCTCCTTGGCATTGATTTATTCGAGGAAAGATCTTTCACCACCAATGGCCGAGGTTTTGTGCTATCTGTTCCACCTCAGATGTGCAAGCATGACGAATGGGCTGTATCACCTTTTAGTGCAATTAACAAAGCATAAGAAGTTTCTTCGACATGGGAAAGCCAGGGGGAGACCTAACGTGGGTCACTATAAAACCCGCTGGTTTTATATCTCATGCCCATCCCTATGCGACCTTTAGAATTTCAATTTTGTTCATATCCCTGGTGAGCGGGTTGAGAGCACATGAGATTATTTACTTGTTCATATCTGCTTCTTTGATTCTAACTTTGGTTTTCTTTTGCAGAAGGGACCGACAAGAATCTGGCTCTTATGACCGAGGACCTTGGAATACTAGACTAATTTGTTGCATCAGACAATCTTCAGAATAATTTTTGCTTTGATGAGGGCCTTCTCTGTTCCTATAAACTTGCTCTGGGCCTGGATGTTGAGCTCACTAGGGAGGTAGGAATCTGTCAGGTAAAAGAAGTTGATCCATGAACTTTGGTGACTACGAGGAAGTGATGAAGTTTATCTTTTTGATGCCCTTATCTGACGAGGAAGAGGCTTCATTAGCCCCTAATACTGATATCGCTCCTGTGGCTGAAAGCCAACCTTTGGCTTTGATAGTAGCTCCCCCGCAAGACTCGGCTCCTTCTTCTCACCTTGAGGTGGCAGTTGCTACTGAGGTCGCTACCATTCCTAGGTCCCCTGCTAAAAAATGAAAGACAGACAAAGGGAGGAAGGCAACTGTTAAAAAAGGGCTACACCAAAGGTCGGTGTCGAGGAGCAATCCCTCGAGTCTGGTTCTAAAATGGAAGAATATGCAAGGGCTTTAGTGGACAATATCAATATGATTCTGGGGTCTCACAAGAGGATCGAAGTGTTGGAATCTGAGGATCTTTCTGTTGGGAATTTGGTTAGCTATGGAATCCACTTTGGCTTAGTGGTAAGTAATATCTCTATGCCCTTATTTTGCTATTGTCTCCATGATCTAACTTGTTTGCCTGGCCTTTTAGAATTTGTTGACAATGATGAAGGTGGATGAGGCATTCCAGGTCGAGGGCAAGAAGAATGCAAGACTCGTGGAGGACCTAGCCACTGCCACCATTGAAGTGCTAGAACTTAAGGGGAAAGTCAAGGATACAGAGTTCACTCTATCCCACAAAATGGCGGATCGCAAAGCTATTGTTTTGAATCTCAATCTTTTGACCAATGACTTGGCCAAAATGAAGATTAACTTGGATGAAGCTCTCCAACGTGCTGATTAGTTGGCTTAATAGGCCAAAATTTTGGAGCAACGAGCTATTTCAATGGAGCTGTGAGCTAAAGAAGTCGAAAGGTGAGTCGAGGCCGTCATGAAAGAGCTGGAAATGGTGAAGGAGGAGGCTGCGAAGGTCAGGGCAGAGATTGCCTATGTAGTTATGGAGGTGGCAGAAAGAGCAAAGTCCAAGACTAGTTCTGTGTTATTCTATACTTTGTGAAAGCATCATCCTGAATTAGACTTCTCTTTCTTTGGTGAGGAGGCTCTAGTAGCTGTGTAGTGTTTCAAGAAGAGGAGGGTACTCAGGGCTTGCTCTTCTAAGGAAGATACAGAGTCTGCTACTGGGGCTCTTCCTATTGGGAGTTCTGCCCAAATGGAGGGTGGTTCTCAACTTGTGGAAGCCTTTAGAGGTTTAATGACTGATGACCCCGTTGCTGCTTTTATTGACTCTTCACTTTGCGAAGGTCTTGCTTATGAAAGTCTGATTCTTGGAGAGCTTGTTCCTTAGGCCCTGACCTTTGTAACTTGCAAGATTTTTGCTTCTCATATTTTGAACATAATTATATATTCAGCTCTATTGTATGGACTTTCCCAATATTTTGATTTAGTTTTTCACGGTCCCATACTCGACTGCTTCGAAAGTTTTTTTTTTTTTTGTAAACAACAACTCTAATGGATTACGATCTGGTTAGTATCTTTCATGGAACTTTATTAGAATTTTAACAGGAAATAATTTGATATGTACATAAAAATTTTGGAGGAATACCTATGCATCTTTACATAGTTCTAAGTAATTTACAAGGTCCGGATCCCTACCGATAATAAGGTCGAAGGTGCATGATGTTCCAGGCTTGAGGAAATTCCATTCCATCCATGTCGGCCAGATGATAGGCTCCATGACCAATAACCCTCTTAATGAGGTATGGGCCCTCCTAGTTTGGCCCTAGCAGTCCTTATTGGCTTTGTGTGTGCCAGGAAGTACTAAGTGTAAAATGAGATCGTCGGGTTTATAACTATAGGGTCGGACCCTTTGGTTATAGTACCTCGTGACCCATTGTTAGTAGGTTGCGACTCTCAAGTGGGCTTTTTCCCTCATATCCTCCACGAGATCTTAACTCACAGCAAGCAGTTGATTGTTATCTTCCAAATCAAAGGTGATCCTTTGCTGTGATGCCACTTCTAGTTCTACTAGGATCATTGCTTCTGTGTCGTACACCATCACAAAAGGAGTTTCTCCAATAGTGCTACAAGCTGTAATTCTATATACCCATAGTACCTTTGATAACTCATCTGCCCATGCTCCCTTTTTAGCCTCTAGCTTCATCTTCGGATATGATTTATTATCTTGTTGATAGCCTTGACTTGCCCATTAGCTTGTGGGTAGTAATCCAAAGATTATTATAGTACTCGAGGAACTGCTCACTGTTGAATTGAGTCTCATTGTCAGTTATAATATATTGAGGGACTCCAAACCTGTAGATGATATTATTCTAAACAAATTTTATGACTTTGGCAAATGAAATCTCCGTGAGCTCTTTTGCTTCTACCTATTTAGTGAAATAATCCATAGCTACTATTGCATGTTTGCATTTTTTCGTGAGCTATAGGTAGCAATCCTATAAGGTCCATCCCTTAAATCATGAAGGGCTATGGACTGACTATTTGCTACAAATAGGCTGGTGGGGCTTGCGGGATTGTTACGAATTGTTGACACTTATAACACCTCCTAATGAGTTCAATTATGTCCTGCTTCATTGTTGACCAATAGAATCCCTGTCGAAGAGCCTTTTAAGCTAGAGACATCCCCTAGTGTGATTCCCATAATGGTCGGTGTGAATTTCTTCGAGGATGGTATCACAATCAGGGCTATCAATGCATCTTAAAAGTGGGGTGGAGAACCCTCTCTTGTACAATACGTCGTCATAGATGCAATATTAGGTTGCCCGAATTCGTAATCTTCAGGCCTCGGGCTTATCATTTGGTAGCTTCCCATTTTGTAAATAGTCCAGGATTGGATTCATCCAGGAGCCTGATGCCTTGGTAACTATCATGACTACATCCTCTGACTCTATACTAAGGGATAAGAGGAGTTCTACCGAGATTGCTCCCAGGAAGTCAGTATCCTTGGTCGTAGCAAGGCGCGCCAAGGCATTGGCATGTGCATTTTGGGCCCGCGATATTTGGTCGACCTCATAGTGCTGAAATGACTTTAATATCTCCTAAACCTTCTATAAGTAGGTAGCCATTTTTAAGCCTCAAGCTTTGTATTCTCTTTACATGTGACAGACTATGAGCTGAAAGTCACTGAAAATCCTTATTTTCTCAATTCGTACCTCTTTGGCTAACCGTAGTCTGGCTAACAAAGCTTTATATTTAACTTCATTGTTCATAGTTTGAAAGTCAAACCTTAGCATGCAGAGGATTTTGCACCGTTCTAGACTGATAAGGAGCACCCCTGCCCCATCTTTTTGCTTGCTGGTTGACCCATCAACATATAACTCTCAGCATGGAAGTTTCAGTGCCTTCACCTCCTCTTGCATAGGGTCGATAAATTCTGCTATGAAATCTACTAAAGCTTGCGCTTTAATTATCGATCTAGGCTTAAATCTAATCTCAAATTAGGCTAGTTCAACAACCTATTTGAGGAGACATCCCGAGATATCTGTCTTTTATAGGACCTGCTTTAATGGGAACTGCGTCAGCACCTCTATACTGTGTGCTTAAAAATAGGGTCATAGCTTTCTCAAGGCGATTACTAAGCAGTAAGCAAGTTTCTCTATCGGGGAATATCTTGTCTCCGCATCCAATAATCTCTTGCTCACATAATAAATGGGAAACTAAGCCCCCTTCTTCTCACATCAAAACTATGCTGAGGGCGTATTGGGATACTCCCAAATAGATGATCAACTTTTCACCCTCTTTCAATTTTGACAAAAGGGGAGCTTGCCCGAGATATTGTTTGAGCTATTGAAAGGCAATCTCACATTGCTCTGTTCATTCAAATCTTTTTGCCCTTTTCAAGACGTTGAAGAAAGGGACACACTTATCTGTTGCTTTAGAGATGAACCTACTTAGCGTCGCAACTTGGCTGTTTAGGTTCTGTACATCTTTGGGCCCTGCAGGGGACCTTATATCGAGTAGAGCTTGGATCTTCTCAGGGTTGGCTTTAATCCCCTTGTTGTTTACCATGAAGCCAAGAAATTTCCTAGAAGCGACCTTGAATGCACATTTGTGTGAATTTAGCTTCATTCAATATTTTCTTAGGATTTGGAACATCTCCCATAGGTTGCAGAGACTTTACTAGCATATCATCCATGTACACCTCCATTGTCTTTCTGATTTGCTCTTTAAACATCATATTTACTAGCTGTTGGTAGGTTGCCTTGACATTCTACCTATGGTCAATAATAAATGAGGTGTGCTTTGCATCTTGAGGGGCCATAGGAATTTGGTTGTATCCTGAGTACACATCCATGAAGTTAAGAAGTTCATGCCCTACTGTCACGTCTACCAACTGGTCAATCCTTGGCAAAAGGAAGCTGTCCTCAGGGTAGGCCTTGTTAAGATCTATGAAGTCGATACAAGTTCTCCATTTCCCATTTTTCTTTTTCCCAAGGATGGGATTGGCCACCCAAGTAGGATAGTGAGCTTCTTGAATAAACTTATTTCCTAACAACTTATCTACTTCCTCCTTGAGTGCTTCGTATCATTTGGTGATCATCGGCCTATGCTTCTGGTGTACTGGCTTATGGTTGGCGTCAATATTTAACCTATGCGACATGACCTTTAGATCAATCCTAGCCATGTCTTCATGGTTCCAAGTGAAGAGATCAGCATTTGCCTTGAGGAACTCTATGAGCTCTGTCTTCATGCTTGGAGATAGGTTTTTACCTAATTAAAGCACCTTCCAGCATCAGTCTCACTCACCCGAACATCTTCAAGCTCTTCAGTGGGACTCGTTGCCCTTTTAGCATCCACTTCACGAGGATCCAGGTCATTAGTTATGCCAGTCAAGCTCGTGGGTCATGGTCTTCCTCTAACGACAACATCAATTTTCTTTCTCCTTTCTCCCATTTTGACTGCATCCTTGTAGCATCGTCGAGCCACTTCTTGCTCTCCCTATACGCACCTAACTCTGTTTAGGGTTGGGAATTTTATGATGAGTATTTTGGGTGATATTACCATGTCCAGTTTGTTCATCACTGGCCACCCTAACACCACATTGTATGCTAAGGGAGAATCTATGATTAGGAAATCGGCCAAGGCAGTAGCTTAGCAGTCAGAATCGTCGAGGGTTATGGGGAGCTTGATCTATCCAGCTAGGACCATCACATCCCCTATAAAGCCAAATAGGGGATCCAGAGATGGTTTGAGTTGACTGGGGCTTATGCCCATATGATCGAAGCTACCTGTAGTGACCATGATTCTCCACACGTTAATGTTGCTAATCTTGGTTAGTATAACCACGGTGTCATTATGTAGGGAATGCACTCCTTGTGCATCTTCATCGGTAAAAGTGATGTAGTCAATGCTCATCTTAGCTTTCTTCATAGGTCCACCAGCTTCATCACTCCTCGCGATTAACATATGCCTTGCCTCCCATATGTATAGCTCGTGGGACCTCTTTGAAGCTCCTGTGATATGCAGTCCACCATGAATGGTGAATATGGTCCTTATCGAGAGGGTTGCTTCATTCTCGGGAGATAGCTCCCACTGATGCTGAGTCGATTGTTAGGATCGCAAAAGTCACTGTTCGGAGGGTCAGACCATATAGTCCTTCAAGTGACCTCTTTTGATGAAGTCTTCGATGATGTCCTTAAGTGCCCAATAATCTGAAGTATTGTGCCCAACCTCATTATGATAGGCACAAAACATATTCTTATCTTTTCTTTGGATGGGAGCTTTCATGGGTTTAGGCTTTCCATAATCCTTATTATCGCTCTCCATTGTGAAGTTTGGTCTAGGGTGTCTGACAGGATACTATAACTGTCGTAGTGCCTTTGGTATTGAGGTCGCTCACCCTTGGCTTTCTTTATGACTTGACTATCTAATCCACTCGTCTGGTCATTTTTGTTATTCCTGCTATCTTCACTCCTTTTGTTTCGGCCTAAGCTACTCGATTCCTCTTTTTGGTTGGACTTTTTTGGGCCAAAGGTTTCTTCCTACCTAATTTCTTTTACTGCTTGCTTGTAAAACTCCCCCAAGTCTCTCGCTGGGGACTTATATATACTTTCATAAAGCTTACCATCCTTTCTGAGCCCAGCTTAAATGGCTGTAAGGATGCTTTCATTAGAAAGGTTTTCGACATTACTAACCTCACGTCTGAATCGGGTAATGTAGTCCTTTAGTGACTTATCTCTTCGTTGAAAGACCATCACGAGGTGGTAGGATGACATGAGCTACATTTTCAATGCTCGGTACTGGCTGAGAAATTTTGCTTTTCATTCTTCCTAGTTGCAAATGCTTCGAGCGCGGAGGCTCCTAAACCATGTATGGGGTATCTTTCCTAGGGTAGTGGGAAAGACACGGCACTTTATTAGTGGATTAGTGGTCTGGAGGTCCATCTGGACATTAAACGTGTCCAGATGGTTGTACAGGTCACTATCCCTGTTGTATAGTAGGATACTTAGGATTTTAAACCTTCGAGGAAGAGGTTCAGACTCGATCTCCTAAGTGAAAGGTGGTCTCTCATTGTAGCGGTCTCGACAGTTCTGAGTAGCAGGTCGCTCTTCTAGCTGCCGGACACTCTCCAGTAACTCTTCAATTTTTGAGTCTGAAGTCTCAGACCGACGACTAGTGTTTTAGTGGCTTCTAACACTGCCTCGATCGTGAGAGTGGCGATCATGGGTTTTACACCCTCTATAGTGTTCACGATTCAGAGAATGGCACTTTGACTTGTGTTCATTGTCAGCTTCGCTCGAGCCTTTCTCCTACTATGAGCCCTGGCATCTTCTTCTTGTCTGTCTTTATGGGTCTGATGGACTTGTGATCTCAGTCATGAATTAGATGAGCAGGATGAGCGTGCTCGCCAATGTTCTTTGCTGACAATCTTCTCCTACTAACCTCTTTGCTGATGGGGCTCTCCTTCGGGTGCAACACCCTCAGTTTGCCTTTGTGTGCTTTGCACTTGGGCCTAAGCCAATGCCCTTATGACATTGACTAACTCCTTTATGATATTTTTAAGCATTTCTTGATGTTGGAACCACACTTGAACTTAGTTTGCACAGAAGGGAACATGTTGATAGGGAGAAGGCATCGTGCCAACGGTAGCACCTACTGTTAGGGTGGCAGAAGTTCCCGCTATGGGAAAGACTGGGCCTCCGGCTGGCAATGCCTTTCCTTGTTATTGTATAAGGCTATTTGGCTGGGCAACAATAGCACTAGAACTTCTTGTAGTCCTTCCTCTTGCCATTGTAGTCAGCTAGTAAATCAAATGAGAAGAGAATGCAGTTAGGGCCCCATGGTGGGGCTAAAATGTTGACAATGAAATTTGGTTATAAGGATCCAATATTTCAGCCAACAAAGATAGTTCTTGAAACCCCAAATTGTAAGCTAAAAAAGATGCAAGTATAGACCGAGAAAAATAAGAGAAAAGAGGAAGGAGGAGAAATAATGGGCACACAGTTTTATTATGGTTTGGCTAAAGCTTGTTTAGGCCCCTATGTCCATGTTAAACTATATTTCCAACTGAGGAACAATGGCTCTGTATAGTTTTACAAGATTTCAGCAACGCTCTCTCACTAGAGTTTTTTCTATTCTAGCAAAGTGTTCACATTCAATTTCTCACTTGTCCATGCAGCAGTTCCTCCAGCTCACCCACCAACACCACGCCAAGTCACAAGGTTAGCGAGCTAGACGTATGTACTGGGTCCAGTCAGCAATTAAGGGCATACATCTCTAATTGACAAATCAGCCTCCAAATCGACACATCAGCCCCCCGACAGTCCAATAATGATTTGCTCGATATTAATTGTCCGATGCCAAGCATTAAATTCCTGATGCGGTGAAAATAATCATTCTACTATTAGTAAAATTGCATTCGTAACCCTTTCCCCTTCTATAAATAGGAAGGGGTGGTCACTGTAAAAAAAGGATGAGGAATTTGCATGCAGACACTCTACTGGTACAGAGAGAGAACACTTTACACAGTGAGAGAGCACTACCATTATAATCAAACAGAGAAAGACAACTGGTAGTTGATAATCAAAATCAACGTGGACGTAAAGACTAACTTGACTTTAGCTAAACTACGATAAAACTCCTGATGTCTGTTGTTCTTCTTCTATTCCAGTGTCTTTCTTTTTTATTTTCTTTCATATTCAACTTGTAGTTTGAGGTGATATTGGACACAGATCTGTTGACCGGATTTCAATATCAACAAAAGTTTTTTTTTTTTTTGAAAAAATGGGAGCGATTTTGAGCCACCCCTAAAGATTTTTATTTTATTTTTAAAAAATTTTTGTCATATAAACTAGTATTTAGACTAATAATATAATTATAATTAAATCAATACAATAACAAATTGATATAAGAAATGAGGA
>JANHAO010019239.1:0-13312 GCA_026873985.1 Saraca asoca
CTCACCACGGACTTCATCTTACGTATGCAATATACGATGAATGCAATATAAGATGAATGTATAACCTTTATATCCAATTCACAGACTATATAGTTCTAGATGTGATAGGGCTCAATCAAATTGGCCTAGGGCACCCACCCAAACTAACACAACAACTATTAATGGCTACATATTCTACTTCAATAGTAAAAAAAATTACACTATTTTGCTTTTTTATTATGCCATGAGATTAGAGAGTGGCTAAGAAATTGACATGCTCCACTAGTGCTTTTCTACTTCAAGTGAAGTAGGCATCAGAATAACCTACTAAATAGCTAAAGTTTGCTTTAAGATACCATAAACCCATGTGAGATGTGCCTATAAGATATCTAAGGATTCTTTTAACAACAATTGAGTGTGATTTCCTAGGATTAGTTTGGAACTTTGCACACTCTAAACATAATATCAGGTCTACTTGCAGTAAGGTAAAGCAAGCTACCTATCATATCTCTATACATAGTGACATCAATTTTCTTTCTTCCTTCATCAAGATCAAGTTTTGTGGAAGAACTCATCAAAGTACCAAAAGATTTAGAAGAAACCATGTAAAATCTTTTTAGCAATTTTTTTATGTATTTAGTTTAGCTAGTGAAAATTCCATCATTAGATTACTTGATTTGAAGACCAAGAAACTAGTTAAGCTTATCCATCATTGACATCTCAAACTCACCTTGCATAATCTTAGCAAATTCTTTGCACAAGGTTTCATTAGTAGCACAAAAAAAATGTCATCCACATATATTTGCACTAAAAGGATATAATTACCTTTAAGTTTTATAAACAATGTGATATTAAATTTGCCCCTTAAAAAACTATTTTCTAAAAGAAATTCACTTGGGCACCCATACCAAGCTCTAGAAGCTTGTTTGAGACTATAAAGAGTCTTTTTAACCTAAACACATGATTTGGATAGAGGTAATTTTCAAAATCAGGGGTTGTTCAACATAAACCTTTTCCATGATTAAACCATTCAATAAGACACTTTTAACATCCTTTTGCTGAAGTTTGAAACCTCTAATGGAAGCATTTGCCAATAACCTCCTAATAGCCTTTAATCTTGCTATCGATGCACAAATTATTGTCTTTCTCTTAGTTGTAGCCTTTAGCAACCAATCAGGTTTTGTTTCTAACTATAACAGCATTTTCATCAAGTTTCTTCCTAAAAATCCATTTAGTTCCCACACTAATATAATCATTTGGCCTCGACACAAGATCCCAATCTTGGTTTCTTTCAAATTAATTTAATTCCTCTTGCATTGTCACAAACCAATGGTCATCACTTATAGTATCATCAATAGATTTAGGTTCAAACTGAGATAGGAAAGCTAAATGATTCATAAATGTTTTTTAAAGTATTATAAGTTACCCTTTATGATGAATCTCTGATCATTTGCTCCTTTGGATGGCTTTTCATGATTTTCCAAGCCTTTTGAGGGCAGTAAGGTATCATATCATCCAAAATGATCAAGGGAGAAATTTCATCATCTTGCTTACTTTCCTTGTCTATTTCTTCCTTAACTCTTTTTTGAAGTACATTTGACTCTTTTTGAGAAATCTAAGAGTCCATTGGCTCATCATCATCATAATTTATGTGAACACTTGGAGTAAACTCATCAAAAATAACATGAATAGATTCCTCTATTAGTAAAGTTCTCTTGTTATACACTTGAAAAGCTTTAGTCATAGAAAAATACCTAATAAATAATGCTTCATGAAATTTGATATTAAATTTACCTAGGTTGTCTTTGCCATTATTATGCGTAAAACATTTACAACCAAAAGTGTGAAAATATGACACATTAGACTTTCTACCAAAATACAATTCATAGAGGGTTTTCTTAAAAATTGGCCCTATCAAGGCATGATTCATAACACTCAACACGTAGTATTAATCGCATCCACCTAAAATGACTTTGGAAAAATATTATCATTAAGTATGGCCCTAGCTATTTCTTCTAGGCATCTATTCTACCTTTCAACAACTCCATTTTGTTGAAAGATTCTAGGTGTAGAGAAGTTGAGAATTATCTTATTCTTAATGTAGTAGCAAGTAAAATTATGGTTACTAAACTCTCCACCATGATCACTTCTTGTATATACTATTGTTGATCCTTTCTCATTTTCGATAGACTTAGCAAGCTTTCCAAAAGCTTGAAAGGCATCACTCTTTTAAGCAAAAAATAACATCCACATGAATCTTAAATAGTCATCAACAATCATAAGCACATAGTAATTACTCCCATGACTTCTAACTCTTAGAGGACCAATCAAGTCCATGTGAAGTAATTGAAGTGGCTTTGATGTAGAAATATAATTTTTAGGTTTAAATGAAGATTTTACTTGTTTACCTTTTTGACATGCATCATAAATCTTGTCTTTGATGAATTTAATCATGAGCAAACTAACAACTAGATCATTTTTAGACAATTTTATAATTAAATTCATACTGGCATGTTCAAGTATTTTATGCCAAATCCAAGAATTATCATTTAAGCTAACCGAACATTTTGAATTTGTAATTAGATCATTATTAATATTAATCATATAAATATTATTAAACCTTTTGTCAACTAGATTAATTTGTTTTATATTCTCAACTATGCAACAAGTGAAGTCAAAGGTGACTTTATTCCTTTTATCATAAAATTAACTAATACTAAGCAAATTATGCTTGAGCCTTTTAACCAACAAAATATTTTCTATGCTAGAATTAGGATTTTTACCAATTTTTCCTTTACCTATAACCTTTCCTTTGACATTATCACCAAAAGTGACATGTCCACCATCAAGAAGAGAAAACAAGAAAAACTTGGACTTTTCATTGGTCATATGATAGGAACATCCACTATCAAGAAACTACATGTTGCTTTGAGATCTGCCACACACCTGCATAAGAGAAATCATTCTTTTGAAGGTTGTACCTAAGTAGTCTTGCGACCAAGGTTAGTAGCTTTGAAAGAAGAAGCTTTGGGAACCCAAACCAACTTTTCACAACACTTGAAATATAAATATTCGTCTTGTGAGCACAAGACTGAATGCTATGGTCTCTTTGTCCACAATAGTGACATGTTATGTATGGTTGGTTTCCTATGGTTTTTTGACAAATAGGTTTTTATAAAAAGATTTTGGCACACTTGGTATATAACCAGACCTTCTTTATTAAAATCACACCTTTGGCTTCTAACAAGTACATCAAATATTTTCTTGTCATTTGTGAACTTTTCCTTAGTTTTGTTCAAATCATTAATTTTGGTTTTAAGAGTATCACAAATAGCACACACTTAGGATGATAGCTTAAGGTTATCATTTTCTTTTTGTAAATCGTCAATATTACTTTCCAAAGAAGCAATGATTTTCTTAGAAATACTAACATTTTTCTTTGCCTTAAGTTAATCATTATAAAGCTCATTATACAATTCATTAAAATCCTCATTTGATTGAATTGAGTTGTTGTCATATACCTTTATGTCATTTTCTCCCATAGCCATAAGACAAAGCAAACCTTCTTTATCCTTTTCATTCTCACAAGTTGAATCATCATCCTTATCTTCCTAAGTGGTAAGATGAGCTCTCTTGATGGGTAGCTTGTTCTTCTTCCTTTAATTTTTCAAAAGCCTTTTGAGATAGACAAGGCAATCTAGTTTGATATGACCCAACTTTTTGCATTTGAAGCATGTAAGAGTGGAAAAATCACTTTGCTCTCTTTTGTTACCATTCCTTTTAGGAGAATGAGGTTTCCTTTTACCACTAAACTTATGAAATTTCATAAGTATTTGATACTTTATAGTTAGAAGAGCCACATTATCATCTCTATTGAGATCCTCCAATCTCTTCAAATCATATTCATCTCTCTCAAACATTGTAGCAACTTTTAAAGCCATCATTCTTGGAGTATCTCTTTAATTCCATCTCATACTCTTCCGAGTTGTTAAACAACTCTCGTAGAGTTGAAATACTCATCTTCATAGATTTATTGAAGGTAGTAATTTTGGGCTACCATTCAATGGTTAAGGAGTAAAGGACCTTGTGCACCAAATCAGCATTTTTAAACTTTCTACCAAGAACGTTTCAATGGTTAATAATTGTAGTAAATCTTTGAACTATATCCTTCATTGATTCACCATTATTCATTTTGAAAAGCTCATATTAAGAAATAAAAGTGTGAACCTTTGAAGCTTTTACTTGAGATGTGCTAACATGAGCCACTTCAGGTACACCCCACATGTCCTCAGCAGTAGAATAATTTGATATTCTCTCATAGTCACTTGGCCAAAAGGAATTGGATACAATCCATTTGACCTTAGAAGCAAAAAGATATTTTATTTTTCTTATCTTCATTCTAATCACTTCTTAGTTTCAAAATGCATATATTATTTTCAATCTTAGTTGCAATTAGTTGGAAGATTGTATTCACTTTCCACTATTTCTGACATATGTATATTAGTAGCTTTAATAAAATCTTTCATTTTTTGTCTCCAATACGTGTAATGTTGACCATTGAACCTAAGGGGCTAGTTCAATGGAGGACATTCTAGTAGAATACTAAAACCATTCAAATGCATAGGGTCTTCTTGAAGTAGTTACACCTTGATGCTAAGAGCCAAGATCTAATAACAATTATAGCTACGAATTCGATTAAGAGGGGGTGAATTGATTTTAGGATTTTACAATTTTAAAATAATTTTCTACAAACCCCTTTTTAAGCTTTAGCAAAACAAAAAAATAGACTTAGAAACAAAAAATTTATAGCCACACTAAAATTTTAGAGAAACAAACAAACACAATATCAACTATCCAACAAAAGTATAAACAATAATGAATTTAAACAAAATATAGTGTAGAAAATAAAAGATTACGGATAGAAAGATTCAAATGCTAATTTATAATGGTTTCCCCTTGAAAGTTTGTTTTTAAGGCATACATCCACTTCTGAGCTATCAACCAAGCTCAAATTTACTATAATAGAAAATCTTTAAGTTTGGACAAATATTCAGAGAAGTTGAATATAATGATTGCTCAACCACAATCACAAGATCCTCACTCAAAGAACAAAAAGAAAGAACCTAACCACTCTTCTACTCTAGGTAAGGCTACCCCTAGGAAATCTAATAGAGTTTAAATTGAATATAAGAGAAATGACAAGAGCTCAATAGTTCAAGATACAAAACTATAGCTCTAGAGAATTAGATTCAATTAAATTTAGCTTAAATGTAAGAGATGCAGTAAAGAATTGAAGAACAGATGAACTTGATAGCATTTGCCTCTATAAAGTTGGGTTTTCACACTTAAAAACAGTGTGAAATGGCTATTTACGATCATTTTAGATTTGAATGCATAAATTTGAATTGTAGAAAATTATAGTAAAATTCAATTCTAATTTTCAAAAAGTGCAAACTTTGGTAAGTTCAAAAATTGTTGCAATTAGAATCGTGAAAATACAATTTAGAAGTCATTGATTCAAATCATAAAAACTAGTTAAAAATTAGGTTTGAATCGCCAAAATGTACAAAGTTTTTGCTAATCTTGATATGCCTACGATCAGAATCACAAGAACAAATGTAAACTCTCGATTCAAATCACCAAGCAAAAACACTTGCCCTTCAAATTGAAGGCATAGAGAATGAAAACTAAATTTTGTAAATTTATTTCAAAACCAATTTAATCCATTTTAAGCATTATAAAACAATCCAAAAATTCAATTGGAAGCTAAATAAATATGATCAAATATTTAGTAAAATATTGAAATATTTTTTTGTATAATTTTTCAAAAACTTTTTAATTAAAACATGAAGCAAACCTTCCAAAATGAAGTCCCAAAAATCAACTCGAAGTCCAATAGAAACAGAACCATAACCAAACAACAAAAGATGTTTGGATATGAAAATTTCATTTCCTAGTTTAATTAAATAATGAATTAAATGTAAACAAAGCCACAAAAACAAACAGTTTGATTTGTCAGCCACGTTGGTGAGCGAAGAAAAAGAGAATTAGAATCTGGAACTGATGAACCTTCAATTTATGCTTTACATAAAAACTTCCTTTCTAAATTTTATCAGTTCAAAATTGCTTCTTTTCTTTAACTCTCCTCTTTGTTTTGGTGATCCATTGTTCAATAATTATTTGTTGTATATTTAAGCAGTCTTTATTAACACAGCAGGCAACTATAATAATCAAAACAGCAATTACACAATGAATGCAGTAGAAGAATCTGGTTTAGCACTGATGTAAAATCTGTTCCAACTAGTGCAATTCATTCTTAACATAAATATTCAGAAGAATTCAAATTACGATGACAGAACTTTTCAATCAAGAATCCGTGGGACACCAGCTTCCAAAGTTCCTTCCAACAACTGAATCACCTTCTTCATGCAGTAAAAGCTTATATTTTGTAAATTGAACTTCATGATCTTCATAGTTTTTTCCATGTTAGAACTATTATGATATCACATACACAAAAATGAAGCAATGAAAGTTGGCGTTCATGCGTCTGAGAACCATGGCAACTGAAGGTTCGGCACAGGTGTGGTACAAAAGTGACCAAATTAAGAGCGACCAAGAATATATGTCCATGTTTCCGCCACAATTTCTGAAGTATATTCATTTGATTCAAGAATGAGACCCTGCTATTCTTGATAAATATTAATTTGGCCACTTTTTACTGCACACAAAGCCATCAGGTGCCATAGTCTTGAGGCGCATGAAAACTCTGCCCTTCATTTCTTCTTTTCTTACTGCATCTTTCATCTACTTAATTAGCTTCTTTGTCTATAAACAAATAAAAAGACATTAGAGTAGGTATAAAATAATATAGAAATATTTATATAGGTGATAATAGAAAAGTTCAAGATGGAAAAAGTTATTAAAATAATAAGGATCCATGTATAATAATAAATGTAGTAAGAGTAACCAGGGCCGTGGGGTTACTTACGTTAAACCTTTACTTATGATATTTAAGAGATTATATATAGTATTTGATATAAGGATGAAGAACTACTGTCCTTTGACTCTAATATATATATATATATATATATATATATATATATATCTTATATACAAAAATATCACAAATTGTTTGCCAAATCATGCTAAAGATGTTACTTTTAAGTTATTCTTAGTCGATGTCATGAGATTTGAAAAACAACTAATTCATGTTGCACTATCTTTTTTGTTAAACATTCATGTTGCACTATCTGCTTCATAGCTTGATTGTTAATTCATGCGAGAGATGTGTCAAATTCAAACACTAGTAGAGTCACATACGAAGAGTGTGTGCAAATATAAACAATTTATAAATTTATTTTATCATATGATATATAGAATTGAATTTAGTCAAAAATAAATTTGATAAATTATACTCTACCGCTCTAAAATTTTATAAAATTATACAAAATATAATCTATATGAAAATAATATTCCGCTTAATTCCTCATTGATCATCACCAATAAATATTGGTGTATATCAAAAGAATATCTTTACAACTCAAACTTTATACATTAATTTTACTGTATTAAGAACTGAGTCCTGTGTAATTTCATAAAATTAAACTTTGATAAAGTGAAGTTTAACTTATTCCAAATATGTTTATAATACATATTGCTTCTAAATAAATGTTTAAGTAAATATATTTTTTTTGTGTCTCCTTGGTCTTTAAAATTTTTTGACTAACTTAATTCAAACATTTTAATTTTGTGACAATATATATAATAGAGTTTATTGGATCATCATTTCATACAATGTTGGATTCATGCACCAGTCATACTTAGTTATTCATATCTTTTGAATATATTTTTATGCACTATTTAGTTAGTGGTTGTAATTTATTTGCTGGTTTATTATTATTTCATGTATTATTTTTAAACTTTTATTTACATGTGGTACTAAATTTTGACTTTTTTTATGATTTTTAAACTTGTTCGGAGTTACTTTCAAAACATGTAATATTAGAAGTTTAAATCTTCCCTTGTATTGTTAAAAGACATTTTTCGTAAAAAAATCTTATTTGCATGTGTAAAAATAAAAAATTTTATATCATCTATATATTTTGTTATTTGTGATTAATAAAATAATATATGATATAATGGTAATCAAAAAAACAACCTTTACTCTAGAAAAATAGATTTTGTTTTTGTCACACTTCTCACATGTAATATTGGACAAGTAGAATAATTTTTATTACAATTTTAAGCTTTTGTAATTATAATTCCAATTAAACAAGAGATTTTCTTATAAAAGATATTTCTTGACAAAATAAACAGAATCTAGATGTAATAAAATTATGACAGTAATTTATTTCTTCTAACAAGTTAAAAGAAAAATTAGAATTCAGTTATAAAAAAATTCTAAGTTGATATGTGTTGATCACAATTGTAACCCTTTGCAAGTTTTCCTTCATCGTCTACAACCTTCCCTCATCTACTCTGGTGATTAAGGTGTAAAATAAATACATTGCTTATAAGAATTGCATATTAAGTAGTAACAAATCAATGGTTTTATGGAAACGCCGAGCCCTTTGTCCATCGAAGCTTTTGTACAAAATCTGAGACGAAGTTAGCAGTTTTGATTGGCTGCTGTTCGGTATACCATAGTGAGAAATTTGGGGAAATGAAACTAGACGGTTATAATGTTAATTAGAATACATGAATAGTTAAGATTTATTTTTTCAATTCATATAAAAAAATATTTTATCATATTAACTTTTTTTTTCTAAGAAAGACAAAAAATATATTAATTAAATGTGACATATTCTTAATAAAGGGAAGGTTCTTAAGAATACAAAATATTAAAAAACCCATATATTTTATCATGTTAATTGAAGTATTGTATTTGCAAAAATCAATTAATTATTTTTTATTATATAATTTTATCAATTAATCTCACGCGCATATATATATATATATATAATCTTAGAAAAAAAAAAGCCTTTTTTAACAAAAGAAAGGGGTTCCTTTTTAATTTTGCTATATCTTCCAGCCAGAGCGGGTGAATTTATAAAAATTTTAATCTCCCCACGGGTTGTACCAAATTTGAATATTCAGAACGGTAATTAGGGAAGAAAATCCCTTCACCCCAAATCATTGTCTATGTATAAGGAAGGTGGGGCTATTACCCCCAACCACTTCTTACTAATGCTATAATTTAATAATATAAAAATTTTATAAAAATTAAATAATTTTTTAATTAAATTAAGTTAAGAATTATAAAATTCATAAATAATAAGTTTTATTTTATTATTTAAAAAAATATGTGCATAAAATTATGTAATATTTAATGTGATCTATTTCATTATTAAAAATTATGTTAATTAACTAAAATTATGTTAAATAAAAGAAAACATAATCAATTATGAAAAAGAAAAAATAAAAAATGATCAAATAAATAAAATTAAATAATCTGAATTAAATTGCATGTTAAAACAAAGTTAAGAAAAATATTCAATCACAAGTTTTAGTAAGTTTTTTTTTTTCTAAATTTAATAAAATTGTTGAAAACTTCTAAGAACACTGTATAGCACAACTAACATCTAAAACAATTCATTATCAAGACAAAAAAAAAAGGAAAAAAAAATTTTAGTAGATTGAATCAAACCCCAAATAAAAATGAAACATTTTATGTGCTACAAGCAATGCTCTTTTTACAAAATCAAATTAAATGAAAAGTTTATCTTCATCGTGATAATCGATTAAAAGAAGAAAGATTTTTGCATAAACAACCATTTTGTTCTGAAAAGATCATGGTTAATTTATGCAATCCCAATGATAGAAATGATTGTAAAAAAATAAAATGATAGTTATTAGTCATACTTAGATTGAGTAATAAATTAAATTTATCATGTTAAAAGCTATGGAATAATTTTAGACATGTTTTTTAAATAAAATAAAATTTATTAATTATTAGAATTGATTTTTACCTTGTTTAGTTAAAAGATAATTTAATCTATACAAAAATGTTATATTAAACAAGTTGTAGCATTAACAAAAATAATGTTCTCACCCGTTTTATAAGTCATATCCAATTGTTAAAAACTAATTGAATCTAATCTTAGATGAAGTTAGCAATAATACAACAAGTTTTGTTTATTGTGAATTATATTCAAAAATAAATGAATAGTATGATATTTTATGTGTTATAGATAATATTCTTTTTAAAAAATAAAAAAAAAAGAAAAATTTATTTTAATTGTGATAAACAATCAATTCAAAAAAGAAATATTTTTGAGTGAAAAATTATTTTACTATAAATAAAATGATAAAATAATTTATATAATTCCAACAATAAAAATGATAGAAATATATTTATAAATTATATTTAATTTTAATAATAAATTAACTTCATCACATTAAATATTCACAAATGTATACATCTGATAGTTTAAGCAAATTATACATATATGTATGATGGCTCATCACATTAAACATTCGCACAATTATAATGTATACATATGGTAGTTTTAGCAAATGATTTACATGTATTCGAATCTACGTTAAAGGTCAGTTCTCTAATGCTCATGGGGTGAAATCTGTACATCCTCCTTTGGGTGAGTGAGAATGCTGGCAGACCAAGTGACAAAGTGTGGAAGTATCAGTTTTTGTTTTTATATTTGTTTGTATTAAAACTGATATATTGTATTGTGCTGTGCACACTTGGCAGGAGCAAAACTAGCTGGTTGGCAAGTGTAACGACAACATGCAACGAGTCACCAGGCCTTCCCTCACTGGACACCGGAGCTCGGCAGAAAATGCCACGCCCACTTCACGCCACTCATCTTCTTGCCACGCATCTTACACTACCACCATTCTCATCTAATTACAACCTATTTATTTACAACACAACCTTAAAACACCAAAAGCCATTCAAGTTAATTAAACCACAACATTCTCTGTCCCTCAAAGTTTTCATCGTTCTTCACATCAAGATGAGTCAAGAACAGCCCAGGCGTCCACAGGCCGGCCCGGAACCCGTAAAATACGGCAACGTTTTTAATGTGTCCGGCGAGGTTGAAAAGAAGCCAGCCGCACCAGAAGACGCTGCAATGATGCAGAGCGGTGAATCCAGGGTTCTCGGAAAGACACAGCCCGGTGGCCCGGCCTCTTTTATGCAAGCCGCCGCCACAAGAAATGAACAGGCTGGCCTTGTTGGCCACCGTGATGTCACCGACGATGCTGGTGAACGAGGCGTCACCGTCACAGATATGCAAGTCCCCGGAGAACGCATAGTAACCGAATCAGTTGGTGGACAGGTACCTCACCCTAGCTTTCATTTCTTCTTCTTCGACGATTTGTTTCTCTGGTAAATATCGTTTGTCTTTGATATACGTGTGTTAAGGTTGTCGGACAATATACTGAACCGACCGCGGTTCAGCCAAGTCGAGCAAGGGCAGTAGGAAACAGTGCGATAACCATGGGGGAAGCGCTGGAAGCGACGGCTCAGACAGTGGGTGAAAAGCCAGTGGATCAGAGCGACGCCGCCGCGACACAGGCGGCGGAAGTGCGGGCAACTGGTAGTAACGTTATTGTACCTGGTGGGCTGGCGGCCATGGCTCAGTCGGCGGCGGCCTTCAATGCTGGGTGTGAGCGTGAAGAAGACAAGATTAAGCTGACGGATGTTCTGACGGGTACAACGGCGAAGCTGCCGGCGGATAAGGCGGCGACGCGGCAGGATGCTGAAGGCGTTGTGAGTGCAGAGATGAGGAATAACCCGAACGTGTCTACGAGTTCAGGTGGCGTGGCGACTTCTGTAGCGGCAGCTGCTCGGCTCAAAACGTTAGCAAGTAAATAGTGGTATTAGTGCTATCATGAAATGGCAATAGTATGTATGAGCAGACATACTATGGGAGTGTGGTGCGTTTATGTATATTTGAGGTTAAGTTGGCAGAATGATGTATTTTGTTGTCGTGGTATTGCACTTTGAGTTTGAATTTTGAGTACCTTATTTTATTGAGCCATAGTTAGCTGAGATGTTATAACCAATTATTAGTGAGTTAGCTCACTTGGCCAAAGCCCCAGAGACCAATGCGAGTTTCTACATAAACAATTCAAGGTTTGGAGGTGCGCAACATCACAGCCTTAAATCAATTAATAAATACTAAAAGGGTATTTTTAAATTTATAATTATAAATTTCATTAATTTTTTATTAATAATTATAACTTATATTATATTCTTTAAAATCTATCTATTATTTTAATTGAGTAAAATTCAAAGAAGAAAGGGTTTTAAATAACGGAGACAATGTTTCCATATACTGTTCTCACCATGAAGCTTAACATGAGACATTTAATTTTACTTCTGAATAAAAAAAAATAATACACTTTATTAATTAGTTTCAGTTTATTGAAAGTTTAACAAAGACAATATGTGGTTTAAAGTCTCGCAGAATTAACTGATTTGCACATTAAATTTCACAAAGACAAATTTGACACTACAAGAAAATCGGCTTTCAGTGATGACAAAAGTCATCACTGAAGCCTTAAAAAGTCGTCACTAAAACCTTTAATGATGACTTCGGTGACTTTCAGTAACGACTAAATATCGTCATATATGCATCGTGACTTAAAGGTATATTGTAACGACTTTCAAAAGTCGTCACTAAAAGTCGACTTTTAGCGATGGCTTTTTGTCGTCGCTAAAGATACTTTCAGTGATGACAAAAAGTCGTCACTAAAGGGTCTTTTAGTGATGACAAAAAAGTTATCACTGAAGGAACCTTTAGCGACGACAAAAGTCGTCACTGAAGGCTTCTTTAGTGATGATAAAAAATCTTCACTAAAATATCTTTCAGTGATGACAAAAAGTCTTCGCTAAAAGGGATCCTTTAGCGACGACAAAAGTCTTCACTGAAGGTATCTTTAATGACAACAAAAAGTCGTCGCTAAATGTAACCTTTAGTGATAACAAAAAGTCATCGCTAAAAGGAACTTTTAGTGACGACATTTTGTCGTCACTAAAGTCTATCTTTAATAACGACTTTTGTTGTCATTGAAGGGAATCTACAGTGACGATAAAAAAATCGTCGCTAAAGGTATCTTCAGTGACCACTTCTTGTCGTCGCTAAAGGTGTCCTTCAGTGACAATAAAAAGTCATCGCTAAAGGTTCCTTCAGTGACGACTTTTTTGTCATCACTATATATCCCTTTCAGTGACAACTTTTGTCGTCACTGAAGGTCTTTTTTTTTTTTAATAAAAATGATACTTTGATTTTAATACCTAATGTTTATTTATAATCATACCATATAAATTACATATTGATAAATAAATAATTAATTTGAATATTTCCAT
>JANHAO010019240.1:0-13297 GCA_026873985.1 Saraca asoca
ACGAGATAGGGGCAAGATCCAAAGTTATTTCCGCTATATAAACTGTTTATCACATTTTTATCTACCTATTTGTGGGACCTGACAGATAGGTTTTTTGAGTTAACTCATCCTCACAAGATCACGATCCTTTGTCTTGGCCATTATAGCATGTGTGTCACCTAGGGCATAAGGGGCATCATGACTTGACATCATCCTTACCTTCCTCTAGTTTATCACCAATAGTCTGTTCAGGTTTCTAAACTCAACGTAGGTAACTAAACACGAGGGTTGTGCTCATTGTGGGATTTAACCTAACACCTTATGGTAAGAGCTAACGACAGCCATGCACCACTTGTGTCAATGTTCCTGAAAGCACCCCTCTCTTTCAAGAGGATTCGTGACATGTCAAGCCCTGGTAAGGTTCTCCATTTTGCATCAAATTAAACCACATGCTCTATCACTTGTATGGTCCTCGTCAATTCTTTTGAGTTTTATTCTTGTGAGTGTACTCCCCAAGTGTTATGGGTAAAATTTGATCTTGCAAAATAGATTGGTAGAGGCTCAACAGAAGCCAAGTCCAAGCAAGAGAAGTCCAGATCACTAAGGCTGCCTGGTAAGCACTGCCTCACTAATCACGAGGTTAGGATGCAACAAAATCAAAGGCTAGAGATCTAGCTCGTCAAGAAGCGAATTTTCCTGCTCGAGCTCACCTCACCAAGTGCAAGTTTGACCTTGCTGGCCGAAGGCTAGCAGCAACCCTAAGCTAGAAACATCTCATGAGATGCAATGCATTGCCCAGCCAAAGGCTCAACAAGATGGGGCACCAGACAGGCTTATGTCAGCTTACAGACAAGGGACCCACCTATAGAAAGCAACCTACAAAATTTGATTTGTAGGAGTTTATATTATCTTATGCATTTAATATTTGATGTAACTTATTTACAACATATAAAATTACATTTGTAGCCTCCCAGCCTCTATAAATAGGAGGAGGAGGATCCTTGTAAGCTGGCAGAAAACACTATACTAAAACTTTGTAGAATTTTTTTCAGATTAATAAAAGTTATCATGGACGTAGGGACCAGTGCTACCTGATTTTAGCTAAATCACATTAAAAATATTTCATGCCACTGCTGTTCTTCCCCTTCCCATCTTCATTATCTTCCTCATCTCTCACTGCATTAATCAGAAAGCAGTTTGGGGGTTCAAGAACTGATCTCAGTTGATAGGAATTTGGTGGAACTAGATTTCACCGTTAATATTTTGGCACCAGAAGGAGGGCCCATATGCTTTCAGATTTCCTGATTTCTTTTTTGCATAGCTGTAATGGTAAGAGGAAGAATCACTAAGAGTTCAAGCACTTTAGTTGTTCAGTCGGCAGACACTCCCACTACTAAAACTTATCACCAGCCTACTGCTACCCCTGGAATCAAAGAGGCACAAACGCCTCACCAACCCCAACCAGTGCTTGAAAACATGGTAAGAGAGTTAGCTGAAGCTATTAAAGTGCTGGCACAAGCACAAACCTAGAGTGCATAAAGGCAAGAGGAGATCATAGCACAACTCCAGTAGCTACGTGAAGAGTCCTAGAAAGAGACTCGTGAGCATCGTGATAGCCAGTGATCTGGGAGCTGGCAAAAAGTCAAGAGCTTGAATAAGACTAGCCAAAGGGGGAAGAAGAATTAACAGTCTTCCAGCATGCAATCCAAAATGTAGGACCTATTCATGAAAGAAGTGCTACAAAGGCTAAAATGATTAGAGGAATGCCCCCAAGCTCAAAATAAGAAAACTCACAATGAGGAGAGCTCACCATTATCCGTAGAGATTGAAATGCAGCTTCTCCCTTAGAAACTCAAAGTCCCCATGATATTGCTGTATGATGAGAATAGCGATCTCTACGACCATCTTGATGTGTTCAACATCCAGATGGACTTTTAAATAACTAACCCTTTGGTCAAGTGCCACATCTTCCCTGTCACATTAGAAGGCATACCCTGGGCATGATTCAGAAGCTTCCTGACTCGTAGTGTCAATAGTTGGGAAGAGTGGCAGAGGAAATTCATTGATTAATACCAGGTGTTGAAGAGGCAAGGAGGCACCGTGATCTTTCAACGAAAGAACAAATTATTGAAAGATTACGTAGCTAGATTTAGGCGAGAGGCTAATCCTATAAAAAATCCTTCAAAGGAGAATATCTTGACAACAATCTCTGTGGGACTCTATAAAGATGGAAAGCTATACAAAAGCTTGTACAAGTCCCCAGTGTGAGATCTCAATGAATTCTATAAGTGAGCTACCAAGCAAATTAGATGGGAGGAAACCTTCAGCAAGGAAGAACTCAAGCATAAAGGTGAGATGGCCAGCACTCTTCAGAGTAAAAAAAAAAAGCAAAGAGAATTAGAATAATGATTCTGGTGACCAGCCTGCAAAGAGGGCTAAGAGTATGCGACCCCAGCATCGAGGTCGCCACAAAAGCTATAACATCCTGTCTGACATGCAAGATAAGATCTTTGTTGCAGAAAGGGGCGAAGAAGACTTTGGGGAGCCTAAGCCTATAAGAGCTCCCAGAAAATTTAGAGACTCGAGTAGATTCTATGCTTACCACAACAAGGTCGGACACACGACCTCGGAATGTTGGGCATTAAGAGATGCCATAGAAGACCTCATCAAAAGAGATCACTTGTGAGATTATGTGGTCTAACCTTCTAGATAACAAGCTTAACAGACTTAGCAAATCACTGATCAAGAGCAATAGCCTTCCATTAGAACTATATTGTGATCCTGTAATGCTATACTAAAATTAATGAAAGGCTTCTAAATCTTTGTCTAAATTATCCAGTGAAATGTTGTACATAAAGAGAGCTATTCTATATTGATGCAATATTAATCCTAGTTGATCAACTGAGATGCAGTGGTGCTCTTTTTGGGGAGAAGGAGGGCAATGACCCTTACCCCAATGGGACAAAACCATATGGATACATCCAGGGGTGAGACAATGTGAAGCCTACCCCATTGATACATAAAAAATGGATACATCTGGGGGTGAGATAGCATAAAGTCTACCCCATCGATACATCCAAAATGGACAACATCTGGGGGTGAGATGGCGTAAGGCCTACCCCATTGATACTTCCAAAATGGACGGCACCTTGCATACGAAGGTTCCATTAAACGCTTAAATCCAATGAACAGCTATGAGCTTGCTAAGGCATAAGGGCGCAAAAATAAACTTGATTATCTGCCTGAGCAATAAGACTACTGTGGGACTGAGCAACAAGATTGTTATCTTACTGAGTAACAAGATTGTTGTGAGATTGAGCAACAAGATTGCTACTTCACTAAGCAATGAGATTGCTATGAGACTGAGCAACAAGATTGCTATCCCACTGAGCAACGAGATTGTTGGCAAAGTCAAATTCATACTAGCCACTAAACGATAAGGTTGCTGTGGTGTAATCAGTAAGACGTAGCTTTCATGTGACTAAATGCTTGTAACTCTCATGCAACCAAATGCCTGCAGCTCTCGTGTGGCCAATCTAGACATGAAGGCATTCAGATGCTTAAATTCACTGCTATCTAAAAATATGACCGATTGTTCATCTATATGGTATTCAACTATGATTTATGCAAAAAACTTGTGTTATCATCTGTGACATACAAAAGGTTCGATGCAGCATTCAAGAGTTATAAAGAAAACTCATTTATTAAAAGGCCTCATTCAATGAGGTAAATTTACATAAGAAGATTTGAAGTACAAAATTAAAGCATAAAGCCTATAGCTATCATTTCCACAAGGAAGGAGAGAGCCGGCCCTTGAGAGATGAACTCCAACCGACTGGAGGATTAATGAGCATGACTGCTCCTTAATCTTTTTCTTTTTATAGCCCTCCTCAGCCAATGACTCTTTTCCTAACTCACGCCTAAAGCAATTCAAAAGGTGCTCAGGAGTCTAGCTGAAAAGGCTGAGTCTTACGAAAGAACCGTGAGGAAGTAATCCAAGATCTGTACAAGACTTCCCAGCAACCAACGAGAAGAGTTATGCAGGGAAGTCATGTGCAGCAGGCCATTCACACCTCTTAATCTTCTGTAGCAGACCATGCATGCCTCAAAGTGCTTCACTAGAAGCCAAACCACCAGAGACATGGGGGGCTTAACTAAAGGCCATTCCATGAAGAAGCAAGAAGAGCTTCTCAGGCTTTATAAACTAGTATGGGTTTAATGAAGGACTTGAAGGATAATTGGCTATTCTAGATCAAACGATCCAAAGAAAACAAGGCTACTATACCAACGGCCATAGATTATGCATAGTAAGAGGTATGGCTTAAAGTAGATGAAATGAAAGAATTGAAGTCTGAATGACAATGTAGCAGAGCAAAGACATTGACTACCAAGCAAAATTACAACTCCCAGTCTATGAAGTGAATTAAGAGTTGGGGGGCTTATATTATGGGTAAAATTTGGTCTCGCAAAGCAAACTGATAGAGGCTCAGTAGAAGCTAAGTCCAAGCAAGAGAAGTCTAGATTGCTAAGGCTGCCTGGTAGGCACCGCCTCACTAATCGTGAGGTCAAGATGTAATGAAACCAAAGGCTCGAGATCTAGCTCATCAAGAAGCGAATTGTTTCACTTGAGCTCATCTTGCCAAGTACGAGTTCGACCTCGCTGGCCGAAGGCCAATAGTGACTCCAAGCTAGAAATAGCTCATGAGATGCAATGCATTGCCCAACCAAAGGCTCAATGAGATGGAGCACCAGGTAGGCTTTCGTCAGCTCACAGACAAGGGACCTACCTGCAGAAAGCAACCTGTAGAAGTCGATTTATAGGAGTTTATATTTTCTTATACATTTAATGTTTGATGTAATTTATTTACAACATGTAAAATTACATTTGTAACCTCCTAGCCTCTATAAATAGGAGGAGGAGGATGATTGTAAGCTAGGTAGAAAATACTATACTAAAACGCTATAGAATTTCTTTTAGATTAATAAAAGTTATCATGGACATAAGGACCAGTACTGCCTGATTTTAGCTAAACCATGCTAAAAATATTGCATGCCATTACTGTTCTTCCTCTTCACCATCTTCATTATCTTCCTCATCTCTCATTGCATTAATCAAAAAGCAAATTTGGGTTCAAGAACTAATCTTAGTTGACAAAAATTTGGCAGAACTAGATTTCACCATCAATACCAGCCGAGGTACTTAACGCGTTAATTACAACACTACACAGGTCGATACACATAGTGCCTAGTATCCATCATTGACAATTAGGACTAATGGGGTATCTAATCCCATTTTTCTCCTTTAGCTTTCATCTCCTAATGTCAATGTCGACCCAATAGAGTGCTTTCATCGTTAGTGTTTTTTCTGATCTTTATGCATCTTACCGCTCCATTGGAAATTTCCTCTACCTCTAGTATACTCTAGCTTAGTAGTTTCTGTCACCTATCTAGGGTTGAACCCTGGGATTTGACGACAGACTTAAAAAGCCATCTACAGATGCTTTAGCCTAACCATTCCAGATAACGCTTGCATCCTTTATTTTACCATGGTTGTTGGCACGAAATTAGCTGATGCTTATTCCCCAAATACTGTCATTACTTTTTCTTTAGGAAAAGAAGTTCATGACTCGTAGGCCTTTTACCTTCATGCAGCATTGCTCTATCAGGCTTTCACCCATTGCAAAAAATTCCCCACTACTACTTCTCGTAGGAGTTTAGGCCTTGTCTCAGTCCCAGTGTGGCTGATCATCCTCTCAAACTAGCTATTGATCATAGCTTTAGTAAGCTATTTTCTCACTAACTAGCTAATCAAATGGGAGCCCCTCCTTGAGTGGATTCTTCCTTTTGCTTCTAAGCCTACGAGGTATTAGCAACTATTTCCAATTATTGTTCCCTTCCCAAAGGTAGGTTCTTACATGTTACTCACCCATCTGTTACTGGAAACACTACTTCCCATCTGACTTGCATGTGTTAAGCATGTCACCAATGTCCATCCTGAGCCAAGATCGAACTTTCCATGAGATTAATAGTTGCATTACTTATAGCTTCCTTGTTCGTAGACAAAGCTGATTCAAAATTCTCTTTTATTCCAAGGCATAACTTGTATCCATGTGCTTCATATTCACCTGAAGTTTGATCCTAAAATATAGCCCTCTCTACCCCCTCGCGTCAATCCCATAAGCCTTTTATCCATTCTCATTTGATCATAGCAGGGGAGCAAGTTAAAATAGAAAAACTCACATTAGGTTTAGGGATAATCAGGCTCAAACTAGTGACTTCTACCATCTCAGTATGACACTCTACCATTGAGTTATATCCCTTCCCTTACACCCATCGAGAAATATAACTAACTAGTCCTATGGCAAAGAGTTAAGAAACTCAACGCCACTATTCTTGAATAATTTAGAGTCGGGCCTTCTTTTCTTTTCACACTATTATGGATATAGAAAAGTGCATAATCGCATGGATAAGCTCACATTAACCTATCAATTTGGGATCCAATTCGAGATTTTCCTTGGGAGGTATCAAGAAGGAATTGGAATGTAATAATATCAATTCATATAGATATAGAAGAAAGGGTTCTCTATTGATTCCAATGCTATACCTACGGGATAGGGAAAGAGAAAAAGGAAAACAATTGAAGATTTCACATAGTACTTTAGATTGAAAAATCAATCTAATTTATTTTGTACTTTTTGCTCAATTAGAAAATGGGTTAGATTCTACAAGATCAAACCTGTGGAACTTAAGGAATGATGGAAAGGAATAAAAAAGAAATCAAAAAATAAAAAAGAAAAAATAAGTAAATAAAAATGAAGTAGAACAATCCAGATTCCAAACAAATAAATTCAAACTTGATTGACAAAAAATCTTTCTGATTCTTGAAGAATGAGGGGCAAAAGGATTGATTGAGAAAGATTTCTTGTTCTTATTATAATTATAAGATCATGATTGGATCCATATAGGCTTGGTAAAAAGAATAATCTTCTCCTTTGAGAATAATCAAAAAATGAAAGTGTTCAATTGGAACATGAAATGTGACTGAATTGGTCCTAGTTACTTTTTGGGATGGAGTCAAAAAAGAGGGGAGATTCTCGAATGAGGAAAAAGATCTAGTGACTTTGAAAGAATTGAACGAGGAGCCATATGAGGTGAAAATCTCATGTATGGTTCTATAGAGTGGTAGTTAAGGGTGACTAATTTGTCAACTTTTCCACTATCACCCCCAAAAAGCCAAACTCTACCTTGCGCAAAGTTGCCAGAGTACGCTTAACCTCTAGATTTGAATCACTACTTATATACTTGGTATTGACCATAATTTACAAGAACATTTTGTAGTCTTAGTAAGAGGGGGAAGGGTTAAGGATGTACCTGATGTGAGATATCACATTGTTTAGGGAACCTTAGATGTTGTCAGAGTAAAGCATCGCCAATAATGGCATTCTAATGTGTTGTAGATTCTTATCCAAGACTTGTATCATTTGATGATGCCATGTGAATTGATAGAAACATGTGAAGTTGTATGGCTAACCCTATAATGAAAGTTTCATAAGGAAATTGGAGTAGGTTATCATGAGACAAAAGATCTTCTTTCTAAAGAGATTCAATTTAGAACTATGATCTGTCCAGGGTCCAATATTGAAATAATTTCATAGGTTTTCCTTGACTTTGTCCATGTTAACAAACAATTAGAAATGCCTTGACTTTTTTAGAATGTGTTCAAGTCAAATAGCAATGATTTGAAGCGCTTCTTTTTACGCTATCTTAGAAACCCAAGGACTCAATCGTATGGATATGGAAAATAGAGGATTTTCAATCCTAGCAAGAAAAGGAGGGAAATGGATACTCAATTTCAAGTGAGTAAATAGAATTTCTTAGTTGATCTCTTAGATACATATAGAATTCTATGGAAAGTTGTATTCGATGAAAGTCGTATGTATGGCTTGGAGGGAGATCTTTCATATCTTTTGAGATCCACCTTACAATATGGGGTCAAAAAGCCAAAATAAATTATTTTAGCCTTTATAAAATAAAAAAGAAAAAGAAAATGGATTCTTGAAACCCTTTCATGCTCATGTCACATTGAGGTATTATAGAAGAAAAAATCACAAAATCTGATCCAATTTATCGTAATCGATTAGTTAACATATTGGTTAATCATATTCTAAAACATAGAAAAAAATCATTAGCTTATCAAATTTTCTATTGAACCATGAAAAAGATTCAACAAAAGATGAAAACAAATCAACTATCTATTTTACATCAAGCAATACGTGGAGTAACTCCCAATATAGCAGTAAAAGCAAGATGTGTAGGTGGATTGACTCATCAAGTTCCCATTCAAATAGAATCCATACAAGGAAAAGCACTTGCCATTCATTGGTTATTAGGGGCATCTCAAAAATGTATGAGTTGAAATATGGCTTTCAAATTATATTCCAAATTAGTGGATGGTAGAGGCAAATAGAGCTTTTGCCCATTTTTGTGAATCTATAAATAGGATCTATATAGACACATAGACCCATGGATCCTATACATCTTGATCAGAAAAGAATCAATAGAAAAAGAATAAGAATTGATCGATATATCTCTTGAAACAAACAAAAGATGAAACATAAATTATGGATCAACTAAGCCCTATCGGGGACTTGCTTAAGAATAAGAAAGAGGAATCTTATGTAAATACCATGGAATAAGGTTTGTTCTTATTCATAGGGATTTTGTAAATATTCCATTCCAAAAAGAGAAAATTCAAAACAATTGGGATTTTTTTTGGACATTAGATACCATTACTAATTCTTGATTTAGCATGTACAGAATGAAAACTTTATTCTTGATTCATCGAGAATTTTTATGAAAGCCTTTCATTTTCTTTTTTTTTTTAAAGGAAGTTTTATTTTCCTAGAATGTATCCTAATTTTTTGGCTAATTCTTCTTCTGATGATCGATTCAATCTCTAATAAAAAAGATATACTTTGGTTATATTTGATCTCTTCAACAAGCTTAGTCATGAGCATAATGATCTTATTGTACCAATGGAGAGAAGAACCTATGATTAGCTTTTTAGGAAATTTTCAAACGAATAATTTCAATGAAATCTTTCAATTTCTTATTTTACTATGTTCAACTTTATGTATTCCTCTATCTGTAGAGTACATTGAATGTACATAAATGGCTATAATAGAATTTCTGTTATTCGTATTAACATATACTTTAGGAGGAATATTTTTATGTGGTGCTAATGATGTAATAACTATCTTTATAGCTCTAGAATGTTTCATTTTATGCTTTTATCTATTATTTAGATATACAGAGAAAGATGTATGGACTAATAAAGCTACTACGAAATATTTACTCATGGGTGGGGTAAGCCTTTCTATTCTGGTCATGGTTTCTCTTGGCTATATGGTTTATCCGGGGAGAGATCGAGCTTCAAGAAATAGTGAATGGTCTTATCAATACATAAATGTATAACTCCCCAGGAATTTATGTATTGAGATTCAAATTTATGAAATAAGCACCTTGTATTTTGTATTCAATAAGCATATTCATGCCTAACAATTTTCCTCAAAGTGGTGATAAAAGGTATAACTTGTACAAATCTTTCCATTTTCCAATTTGATCCAATCCATTCAATCATAGAGCGATCATAGACATTTCTGAAACATCTCTAATAGAGGGATAAATATTCACTTTTGAAAGAACTTATCATCAACCTTTTTTAGATATGAATCTATCTAATTTAGAAGAGAAGAACTTGCATCAATATCTCAATTTCAACCTAAACATTGGTTTGATTTACATTCCATGTTCTGAGAAATATTTACCATCTGAAAAAAGGAAAAATTGGAGTCTTTGTCTAAAAAAAATGCCTTGAGAAAGGGCAGATGTATAGAATTTATCAATCAGATAGTGCTTTTTCAATTCTCTCAAAATGGAGTATATTCCAAAGATATATACCATGGCTCTTTACTTCGATAGGGTACAAATATCTAAATTTGATCTTTTCTTACATACCTTTTCATACTTATTATCGATACTAGATAGCAGCTAAAAATTTGTATCCATTTTTCATGATATTATGCATGGATCAAATAGATCATGGTGAATTCTTTAGAAAATATTGTGTCTTCCACAATAGAATATGATAAGTGAGATTTTGAGTAAGTGTTTACATAATCTTCTTCTATTTGAAGAAATTATTTATCAAAATAATAAGTCACAATTGATATCAACACATTTGAGATCACTAAATGTTTGAGAGTTCCCCTATTTAATCCTTTTCCTTTTTCTTGTTGCTTGATATCTCATTCATACACATCTTCTCTTTGTTTCTTGAGCCTATAGTGAGTTACAGATAGACTTTGAAAGGTTCAAATCTTTGATGATTCCATCATACATAATTGAGTTGCAAAAACTTTTGGATAGGTATCCTACATTTGAACTGAATTCTTTCTAGTTAAAGAATCTCTTTCTAGTTACTTTGGAACAATTAGGAGATTCTTTAGAAGAAATATGGGGCTTTGCTTTTGGTTGCAACATGCTCTGGGGTGGTGGTCCTGCTTCTGGGGTCAAATGAATATGTTCTGAGAAAAAATATTGGAATCTCATCAATTTTATAAGGATCATACCAAATCCTATCAATCAAATCTTTTTTTTCAAGAAATAGAAGACATCTAAGTTATACAAGTAAAGTAATCTATTCCTTGATAAAAGAAAGAAAAATGTGAATGATAATTGGATCGATGATCAAATAGAATCCTAGGTCTTGAACAGTGATTGGGTTGATGATAAAGAAAGAAAATTCTTGGTTTAGTTCTCTACTTTAACAATAGAAGAAAAGATTGATCAAATTCTATCGAGTCTGACTCATAATGATCATTTATCAAAGAATGACTCTGGTTATCAAATAATTGAACAACTAAAAGCAATTTACTTACAATACTTAATTGACATTCATAAAATGGATCTAATTAATTATGAGTTCAATACATCCTATTTAGGCAAAAGACGAATATTTCTTGCTTATTATCAAACAATTACTTATTAACAAACCTCGTGTGGGGCTAATAGTTTTCATATACCATCTCATGGAAAACCTTTTTTGCTCCACTTAGCCCTATCCCCCTAGGGGTATTTTAGTGATAGGTTCTATAGGAATTGGATGATCCTATTTGGTCAAACACCTAGTGACAAACTCCTATGTTCCTTTCATTACAGTATTTCTGAACAAGTTCATGGATAACAAGCATGAAGATTTTCTTATTGATGATAGTAAGGATAGTGAGGATGAGATATTAATATTGATGATAGTGACATAGTGAGGATGAGGATATTGATGATAGTGACAATATTGATTGTGACCTTGATATTGATATAGAGCTAGAGCTAGAGTTTCTAATTATAACTATGATGGATGCACTAACTATAGATATAATGCCAGAAATAGACCAATTTTATATCAGCCTTCAATTCAAATTAGCAAAAGCAATGTCTCCTTGTATAATATGTATTCCAAACATTCATGATCTGGATATGAATGAACTTATCCCTCAGTTTATTAGTCGACTATCTCTCTAGGGATTGTGAAAGATGTTCCACTAGAAATATTCTTGCTATTACTTCGACTCATATTTCATAAAAAATAGATCTCGTTCTAATAGCTCTGAATAAATTAAATACATGCATTAAGATACGAAAGCTTCTTATTCTGCAATAATGAACACACTTTTTCACTCTTTCATATACTAGGGGATTTCACTTGGAAAAGAAAATATTCCATACTAATGTATTCAGGTCCACAATTATGGGTTCCAATGTATGAGATCTTGTAGCACTTACCAATGAGACCCTATCGATTAGTATTATACAAAAGAAATCCATTTAGACACTAATATAATTTAATCTGCTTTTCATAGACAAAATTAGGATTTGTGATCCAAGGTAAATTCAGTTCAGGATCATGGGATCCTTTTTTATCATACAAGAAAGGTTGTTTCACAAAATGTACTTTTAAAGAATTGATCCATAGATCTTACATCTATCTATATGAAGAAGAAATCATGTAACAAAGGGGATCCTTATTTGTATAAATGGTACTTTGAACTTGGAATGAGCATGAAGACATTAATGATACTTCTTTTTCTTTTTAGTTGTTCTGCTAGATTGGTCGCTCAAGACTTTTGGTCTTTACCTAGACCTGATGAAAAAAATGGTATCATTTCTTATAGACTCATTGAGAATGATTCTAATCTAATTCATGGCCTATTAGAAGTAGAAGGCACTTTGGTGGGATCTTTATGGACAAAAAAACATTGCAGTTAGTTTAATAATGATCGAGTGACATTACTTCTTCGGCCCAAACCAAGGAATCCCTTAAAGAGGATTCAAAATGGATCTTGTTCTATCATTGATAAGAGATTTCTCTATAAAGAATACGAATCAAAGTTTGAAGAAAGGGAAGGTTGACCCGCAACAGATAGAGTAGGATTTATTCAATCACATAGTTTGGGCTCCTAGAATATGGTGCCCTTGGGACTTTTTATTTAATTTATCAAAATGCCAAATGAATTGGGATTTCCTTATTAGGCTAGGTAATTTTAGGCAAGTGGATCATTTATGATGAAGAGGATGAGCTTCAATAGAATGATTTGGAGTTCTTGTATGATAAAGAGGATGAGCTTTAAGAGAATGATTCGAAGTTCTTGTAAAGTGGAACTAATAAATGGGAAAAAGTGTATGAAAATAAGATAGTTTTGATCCATTTTGTCGGTAGAATTTCATGTTTTCTTAGTGCTTTCACTTCAATTTTATGTTTTATTCCTCGATACTGCTCTTGGTTGGTATTTTTCATGCAGGATGATAAAAAGACTCAAAAAGAAGGAAGAAACTCAAAGAATGATGTTGCATTTAGATCAAGGAAAGGATAGAAGAAGAATACATGCAAGAAACAAGAAAAAAATTGAAGAATATATGCAGAATTCACCCAGCACGGCTGTGCCATGGAACACAGCCAGGCTGTGTTAGGTGCTGTAAGGAGCTCGGGAAGGAAATCGCGAAGAAATTGGATGCCATGCATAGAGCACAGCCGTGCTACCTAACACAACCAGGCCATGCTTGATGTTAACGATTATAAATTGATAAATGCAATCCCCTGTAACACACCCTACTCGTGCTTTGAAGCACAACCATGGTGAACGCATAAAAATACTATAAATAGGGCCCTTTGTAATAAGTTTTAGTCATATTTTAGAATCCTTCTTTAAGGTTTTAGGCTAGTCTTCTCTCTTCTCTTTTCTTTCTTTAGGCTTTTTATACA
>JANHAO010019241.1:0-13296 GCA_026873985.1 Saraca asoca
TTTTGTCCCTAAAAGATATTGAAAAATCCTTTTCACAGCTAAAAAATGTGATTCTTTTGGCTGTGTTTTATATCTAGCATAGAGACAAACACTAAGCATGATATCAAGTTTGCTTGTAGTCAAATAGAGCAGGCTTCCTATCATACCTCTAAAGAAAGTAAGGTTAACAGGTTTTCCTTTTACATCAGAATCTAGCTTAAGAGCTAGACTCATAGGAGTTCTAATATGCTTACGACTATCATACTTGAATCTTTTCAGCAGCTCTACTGTGTACTTTGTTTGACTTAGGAATGTTCCATTTGTACATTGCTTAATTTGTAGTCCTAAAAAGAATGTTAACTTTTGCATCATAGACATTTCAAACTCACTCTACATTAACTTTGAAAATTGTCCACGCAAGGAAACATTAGTATAAACAAAGATAATGTCATCAACATACACCTGAACAAGTAGAATATATTTTCCCTTATCTTTTATGAAAAGTGTTGTATCAACTTTTCCTTTCTAAAGCCTTTTTGAATCAAAAACTTACTTAATTTGGCATACCAAGCTCTAAGAGCCTATTTTAGACCATATAACACTTTTTGAAGCTTATAAACATAATTAGGATGGAGGTGATCCTCAAAACCTTGAGGTTGCTGAACATACACCTTTTCCAATATGTAACCATTTAGAAAAAGTACTTTTCGCATCCATTTGATAAATTTAAAATTTATTAAAAAAGAGTATGCCAGTAACATCCTCATAGCTTCTAATCTAGCTACTAGAGCAAAGGTTTCATCATAATCCATTCCTTCCTCTTAATGATAACCTTTTGCAACTAAATAGGCTTTATTTCTAATGATCACTCCATTTTCATCTAGTTTATTCCTAAAAAACTAGCGTGCTTCTATAATAGATTGATCATCAAGTTTTGGTACAAACTTGATTTCTTATTAACTGATTCAACTCTTCATGCATTGCCAAAACCCAATTTTCTTCTATTAATGCTTCATTAATGTTCTTCGGTTGAAACAAAGACATAAATGCTGAGTGACTCCAAAAATTCTTTGAATTGCTATGAGTTACCAGTTGTGATGTTTCTCCAATGATTTGATCCATTGGATGGCTTTGCATGAACTTCCATTATTTTGGAGTGCAGGGTTCTAGTATGCCCAATCTAGTAGTGTTATCTTCTTTCTATTCTACATTTGTTTTCTCTGATTGATCTCCTTGTTGATTTATGTTTGAGTCAGAAAATAATGGATTTTCTTGCTCATTCTCTTCCTTTATGGATCTATTAACACTTAAGGTAGATTCATCAAAAACAACACATACAGATTCTTCAATCATTGAAGTCCTTTTATTAAAGATACAAAAGGCTTTGCTAGATGAAGATATCCAATAAAAATTCCTTCATCAGATTTATCATCAAATTTATCTAAGTTTTCTTGCTATTGTTGTGAACAAAGCATTTACAACCAAATACATGAAGATGTGATATGTTAGGCTTCCTTCCATATAGAGTTCATAGGGGGTTTTGATTAAAATAGGTCTAATTAGAACTCTATTCGATACATAGCATGCAGTGTTTACTGTATCAACCCAAAATATTTTTGGAAGGGGACTTTCTATTAATATGGTTCTAGCCATTTCTTCCACACCATTCTATTAAGGGATTCTAGGTGCTGAAAAGCTATGGTTTATACCATTTACCTCACAGAAACCAGTAAAGTCCTTGTTTTCAAACTCTCCTCTATGATCACTTCTGATATTTAAAATGGAATACCCTTTTTGGTTTTGAATTACATTTGCCAACCTTTTAAAAGCTTCAAATGTGTCACTTTTGTGCGATAAAAATAGGGTCCAAGTCTTTTATGCCAAATCCATGAGTCATCATTAATACTAACTAAACAAGTGGAATTAAATTTGATTCTGAGTCTAGATCTATCATATAGATATTGTTAATCCTACTGCCTACTAGCTTAACCTGTTTGTCATTATTGTTTATGACTAGGCATTTGTTAGAATTAAAGATTACTTAGTTTTCCTTATTACAAAACTAACTAATACTTAGCAGGTTATGCTTAAGGCCTTCTATAATAAAGAAACATCTATAAAACAATTAGGTAGTTTCCCAACCTTACCAATTCCTTTCACTTTACCTTTACCATCATCACCAAAAGTAACTTTACCTCCTATTATCTATGTGAGAGAGAGGAATTTTTCCTTATTTTTTGTCATATGGCGTGACTAGCCATTATCCAGGAATTATAGATTGCTCTTGTTTCTCCCACATACCTACAAATTAAGAATCACACTTGCATCTGTGGTACCCAGAAAGTCTTGGGTCCAAAAGTGCTAGCAGTCATAACAAAAATTCTAACAAAGGTAAGTGATTTTGATAGCCAAACCAGTTTTTCATTTGGTTTTAGCTCATATATGCCATTTCTATAAGGATAATGGTTAATATGATGTCCCTTTTAGTTATAATAAAAACATGCAATATGTTTAAATTTCTTGCTAGACTTGACAATTTTAAAGTTGTTCTTTGATTCCTTTTTGGTTTACTATCTAAAACCTATACCTGATTTATTTTGAAAACTAGTTTGATTTTACAGCATATCATTTGGTCTCATTTTACTATTTATGAAACGATGTAAGGCCTTGGTCAATTTGTCTATCTTAGATTTGTAAATTTCACATTAATCACAAACCTTATTTTCACTCAAAACTTTCTTAGCCAAATCATACAAGTCATTCTTTTCTTTTTCAATTTGTTGAATCTTTTCAAGGAAAGCTTCTTTTTCTACTCTAGCTTTTTTTAAGTCTTTCTCAACCTTTTTCAAAACATCATATAACTCTTCATACAAATCATCAATTTGATCATCATCAGTAGAGTTAGATTCACTATCATTAGAATAGACATAAATGGAATTAAGCTCATATCTAGAGTAGAAGAAGGATTTGTTTCTAAATAACTCATTTTCATCATTAATTTTGGCCATGAGGCAGAGAAGTGCCTCTTCTTCAATTTCTTCTTCTTCATCTATAGATTCAACTTGTTCATCTTCCAAAAATGCTAGAGTACCTTTTTTGAAATTTAGTTTTCTCTTCTTTCTCTCATTCTCAAGCTATTTCTTCAGGAATACTGAACAATCTAGTCTGAAGTGTCCTAGTTTTTTTCCATTCAAAGCAAGAAGAGGTGAAAAAAGAACTCTCTTGCTCATTTCTGCTTTGGTTCCTTTTTTGTGCAACTAGTTTCCCTTTTTCCTTATTCATTTTTTCTCTTAATAATTTCTGCAATTTTTTGGTGAGGAATGTCATTTGGTCTTTCTCACTAGCTTCTTCATTAGTGTCAAAATCCTTATCATCTCCTTCAAAGGATTTTGCAGCCTTGAGTACTAGATTTCTTTTCTTTTTGTCATCACTAGCTTTTCTATATCTCTTAAGCTCTAATTCATGCTCTTCTAAGTTTCCATTGAGCTCTTGGATTGATGTCATCTCCATCTTCAAAGATTCCTTTATAGCTGTGACCTTTGGTTACCGTTCTTTAGTGAGAGATCTTAGGATTTTATGGACCAAGTCTGCATTATCAAAGCTTCTTCCAAGTGACAAGAACTTGTTAATTATGGTAATGAATCTTCGAATTAAATCTCTAATTAGCTCACCCTCTTCCATCTTGAACATTTCATATTTAGATACTAAAACATGTACCTTAGATGTCTTAATCTAAGTAGTTCCTACATGAGCTACTTCTAAGGTATCTCAAATCTGTTTAGCAATAGTGCAATTTGAAATCCTTTCATATTCATGAAAGGAAAGTGAGTTGGAAATAATCCATTTTACATTAGATGCAAGAAGATGCTTCTTTCTTTCATCTTCTACCCATAAGGACTTAGGCTTAGGTTGAACAGCACCATTTAATAGTGTTTGAGGTGGATTATAACTTTCCTCTACAATTTCCCACATATCAATGTTAGTTGCTTCAATAAAGTCTTTAATCTTTTATTTCCAATAGGTGTAGTGATGTCTATTGAAACAAGGTAGCTTATTCATAGGAGGACATTCAAGCAATAATGTAAAGGTAGAATCCATTCTCTTTAAGAAAAATAAAAAGTATCAAGAGCCAAAGCTCTGATACCAACTGAGGGTCCAAAAATATGGATCTTACCCTTTTTACATTTGTAAATTGTATACTCTTTAAGCCTAAGAGATTGCATTCTTGTTGAATAAGGTTTTTTAAAATGGTTTCTATTGGAAGATAAAGAATATATTGAAGTGACTAAAATTGGTATGAATTCAATTTCCAGTTATTCAATTAAGTAGCAACAGAATATCAAAATTGTATTAACAATGTAGTAATGCACTTGAATCAGAATTACAATCATGTAATAACGCAGCAATGGAAGGTGCAACAAAGATAAACAAGAAACACTAAGGTTTTAAAGTGGTTTAACTTCACCTAAAACTACAGATGAAGTCTATATGCATTGGATCAATCCTCAATTGAATGATCTCTGTTATTATAATTCACAGGATTTAAACCAGGCTCTTAAAAACCATTTTACAACAATATTTCACTGGGCTCTTGCCTAGCCTAAATACACTAACAATACACCTTCAACTTAATTGCAATCAACCTTACAACTAATAGAAGATGCAAGGGAAAATCAACTTCTTCCTTGTATCTCTAATTCCTGATCAACCTTAGAAACCTAAAAAGCAAAAAAGATTTTGGTAACAGAAAATAATACTAGACTTGAGATGAAAATCTTAAGAAACTAACTGTGTAATTTTTAGAGAATCTAATCTAAGCAGTTAATCAATTGTTAATTTGAGAGGCTGAGTTAAATTAAATGAAACACAAGAAACTCTCTCTATTTTTCACGCACAATTTGATAGAGAATGATATGAGTTTTGCATTAAAAATGAGAGTGAGAGGGTATTTATAGTTGCTATAACCAACATTTGAAAATAATCGATTTTTAAGTCTTGAATCGATTTGTGAATTGATTCATAGCGGTTATAACTGACTGACCGATTTGTGAATCAGTTCAACTTGTGAAAATCATGAAGAAATCTATGACCGATCAATGCATGAATTGATTACCCTCTATGTAAAAAGATTTGTGAATCAATTACTTAATTGACTTAAAATGTTTTCCAATGTTTTGGTAAAAGCATTTTCAAAAACTTTTCTTCACAAATCGATTGGAGTGCATTCTACAAGATTCCTTATATGAATTGATTCATGAATCCATTCACAAAGTGAAAAATAATTTGTATAAAAATTTAACTTGTGAGAATGCAATATAAAATATAGGTAGAAAACATTTGTTTTAGACTCTCTTCATATGATTTATTTAAGCCTCAAATTAACTATTTTAGAAAATTATTTGGATTAAAAACTAACTAGGTTACATTTGCAAAAGATCTTATAGAAATTGATAAATCCTAAGACTAGGTTAGATCTCTTGAAATCTTTAATGTCACTTGATCAACTTTAAGTTTGCAAAATAAACAAACACTCAAAGTATATGGTCAAATCGTGGCATCAAATCAAATTGTCTTTCAATATCAAAACTAAAGAAGACATGATAGCTAGGCTAACTAAATTTATATGGACAAAGCTCCAAGACCTTTTTAAATTCTTCTTAGCATGGTTAAAGGATAACAATTGTAAAGACATCATCTCTAGTGCATTGCAAGAGGAAGTTGCAGGCTCCACACCTTTTAGGCTTGACCAAAAATGTAACAAAGCTAGAAATAAGCTTAGAAAATGGAATGTATCTCAGTTTGGTATTACTCATACCAAAATTTAGCAACTAACTACTATTTTGGAAGAATTAAAGGTTCACCACCTTTAGAGGCCAATCTTCAATCCAACATTATCTAGAAGTTAAGTTAAATGAACAATTGGCAAGGGATGAAGAAATTTGGAACCAAAAATTTAGGAAAATGAGGATCCACCATAGGGATACAAACTCAAGATTTTTTCACCTCTCAACCATCAATGGAAGAAGGAGAAATAATATAGCCTAAATGCAAACAAACGAGAATATTTGGTTGTGGGATAGGGAATCTATAGGTAATTATTTCTTAGAGAATTATAAAAATCTATTTACAACCTTAGATATCAATTTTTCAGTTAATCTAAAAGGCCCCATCCAACCTGAAATAAATGAGGAGGAAAATATCAAAATGACTAAGATTCCATCTGGAGAGGAAATTCTCAATATGATTAAAGCTATAAGTCTTAACAAAACTCCTAGCCTAGATGGTTTCCTAAGGTTGTTCTATATAGCCAAATATAGGAGGGCGTATGAAATGAAGGATCTTTGTACTTTCTCCTTCTTTTAGCAGCACTTATCATCTTGCACCTCTTCTTTCCACCTTTTGGTTCCCATTCTAGGCTAATTAGTGATAGATTCAATGCAATCCCTTTTTAAACATGGATACCTTCTAAAGAGCTCAATTACACATATATAGTTTTAATTCTAAAGCATGATAAAGCCAAGGCTTTTATAGACTATAATCCTATTAACTTGTGTAATTTTTTGTATAAAGTTATATCTAAGATCATAGCTAATAGGATGATGGACTTCCTAAAAGAATTATAGCTCTATCTCAGGTTGCTTTTGTGTCGGGTAGAGGGATTCATGAAAATGGCCTTCTAGCTCAAGAATTGTTAGGAATAGTAAGAAAGAAGAAAGGAAAAGGTGGTTCAATGGGGATTAAACTAGACATGCAAAAAGCATACGATGGGGTTAAGTGGAAATTCATCCTAGCTATCTTTCATAAGTTTGGATACATGGATTGGATCTTACAAGGTATTACTATAGTATCCTTCTTAGTTCTAAATGGTAGCCTATATTGTAGATTTACACCAACTAAAGGTATTTGTCAAGGAGATCTTATCTCTCCATATTTATTCAATTTGCGCTTAAAGGTATTGACCAGAATCTTATCTAGAGCTAAGTAACAAAGTTTAATTCCTGGTGTGAAGATTGCTTGAATAGCCCTTACAATCTTGCACCTTTTGTTTACTAATGACATACTAATATTTTTTAAGAGAAAATAAATTTGAAGGTAAAAACCCGAAAGCATGCCTATCCAAGTAACAAGGATGGTCAGGTCAGCTAGTGAACTATAGTAAGTCAGGTATCTTTTATTCCCCTAACACATATGGAGACATCAAAAAATGCATTTTTGGTGTCTTATAGCTTAATGTCATTAGTCATAATGCAAAACATCTTAAGACCCCGGTTCTTAACTAAAAGTAAAACCAAGGACTTTAAATATATTATTGATAAGGTTCAAAGTAGGTTGCAAGGGTGGAAACAAAAAACATTATCCTGGGGTAGTCATGCAACACTTATTTCATTAGTAATATAAACTATTTCCACACATTTCATGTCTATGATCAAAATCCCACTTCAGACCTGCCAAAAACTAGATTTACTAGCTAAAAATTCTAGTGGAACATAAAGGAAGACATATAGCATTATCATACACCAATTAGTTGGGTCAACTATGTTAACCAAAAGTTTATGGTGGTTTGGGGCTTAAATGGTTTTCAAACATCAATAATGGTCTTTTGACAAAATTGGCATGGCAATTACAAATTAAGCAGGATTAGTTATGGGTTAGGGCATTTAAGGCAAAGAATTTGAGAGAAACAAATCTACTAACTACTAACTCTTGTAAATCAGGGATATGAGCTTGGAAAGGTATAGTGGAGACAATTGAAACCTTGAAAATTGGTGCATGCTATGTGATAAGTGCAAAATACATATATTTTATATCTTTTACATTTAGTCTTTTCTAAAATTTATTTGTGAAATAAAGTTACTTATATCCTATTTTAGTCTTTTGACACTATTTCATACTTTTAGTTGTATCTAGAGTTCTGGACCTTAGTTAGAATGATTCTTATATCATTTGAAAGCTAAGATAAAAAGCCTATAATTATTATAAAGAGTTCCAAGCCTAATTCAAACTATTGATAGTTTGAAATTAGCGCAGAAATTAAAGCAAGATGCTAATCTCAGTGAAGCCTGACCTAGTCATGGTAATTTAATGTTATCTAGATCTACAGACTTCTGATTGATTCAAAACTAAGCCTATTATGAAGTTAAGATCCATACCTATAATTTTCATGAGGGTTTAGAGTGAACCAATATTGTTTTGAATGAGAAATAGGGCTATGAAGTCAAGTTACAAAATATGATATGAGGTAAATTGCTTAGGAATTGTTTCGATTTCTAGCCTATAAATTGAGGTAGAAATCTTTACTCTGAGTAAGGCCGAGTACTTGGTAGTCAAAATCAGAAAAGAAAACCAGATCAATTAGAATCCCAATAGAATTAGGATTGCTTGAAGATCACTCCAAATCATGAAAGGTTGATCCCTTTTATTTTTGTATATAAATAGGAGCTTCTCTTGGTTAGAAGGGAGAACAACCTCTTTTAAATTTTTTCCTTCTTCTTCTAGTTTTATTTCTATGAGTTGCTAAACTCATCTTTCAATTTAAAGGAATTCTATTTTCAATTTAATATGAGTGTGAGACCTTTTTTTTTTATTATTATTCTTGATTCAGTTATCTATTATTTTTCTATTTTAATTAATTCATGATTGCATAAGATGGTTTTTTATGAGGGTGGGTCTATTAGTTAATTATCTATTGTAATTATTGCTAATTGAAACTTCATAATCTAAAATTATTATGAAAGTTAAGTATATGTAATGATTAGGTGTTAATGATCATGATCCTAGTTTTCATTCAATACCTAAGGGAAACATAGGATGGATTAAATGATTTGTGCTAGTGTATAATTGTTATCTAGTCTTAGCTTCTTTATGTTCATAATGCTAGGATTGCATGATACTAAATTAGTTAACAACAACATTTAATTTGAATGATGGACTTGAATTAATGAAAGAAAGGAAGAAAGATAAGCATTACTCTAGCATTTTAGTAATTCTTGGCTAAGTAATCAAAGAAGAAATAATATTTAGAATTAAATGATCACTTTACAAATTAAATATATGAATCTCTCTTGAATTAAAGTTTCTTGATTTAAAGTTTCTTTTATTATTTAGTTTTTATTTTTATTTTATAATTCGTGTTTAGTTACAAAAACCCTTTTATTTAATTATGCTATATTAAATAGATTAGAATCATAACTCAATCAACCAATCTCTAGGGTTTCACTTGGACTCATAATCACTACATATTTAGGAGTTCAGTAATTTATTTCTGGTAAATTCAATAGCCACCAAGATTTTAGCACCATTATTGAGAATTGGTTTGATTAATTTACGTGTTAGGATTTAGCTCATTTAATTTGAATAGTTATGCCATTTTCACCTTTGTTTTGTTAAGTTCTGTGATTATTTTGGTTCAGTAGAAATCAGTGATGAAATTTTGTAAAATTTTATGTGGAATCTAAAAACAAAACTTATCAATCTTGAAGAAATCAGGGTACTAATCAAAATTCATGTTTTATCAAGGGTGCCTATCTCTTTTAATGAAATTCCATTATCTGATAGGGTTTTTGACTTTTTTTTATATTTTTCTATTAGTTTACTAATTCTCCTTATTTGGTTTCCTCTTATTCTATGATTCTCTTTGTGTATGAATCAATGCTCTCATGATTTTGAGTTGAAATTTAACCTAGAAATTGAGAGAACCTTATAAAAATTGAGAAGAGAGGCTCAACAAAATTCTAGTGATTGGGTTAGTGCTTCAACACTCGAACAAACAAGAGCTTCATCACCTAAGATATACACAACCATTGATTTGGTCTCCAACAACTCATTTACAAATCTGAAATAGGAAGACATAGTTGTGAATCACAAAACGTTGAAAGAGCTGGTAGCTTCTGACTTGAATCAACAATCCTTATGTATTGAGTATCCTAATCTTGATGCTACCTTTGAACTTAAATATGAACTAATACATTTTTTGCCTACCTTTTATGGCCTTGTTAGTGAAGATCCACACAAATACTTAAAGGAATTCCATGTGGTATGTTCCACCATGAAACCACATGGAATCTTAGAAGACCAAATCAAGCTATGAGCCTTTCCCTACTCGTTGGCAGATCTAGCCAAGGATTGGCTTTACTATCTTCCTTTAGGCTACATTCATTCATGGCATGAGATGAAAAGACTTTTCCTAGAAAAATTACTTCCTTGCTTTTGAAGCTGCAAACATAAGAAATTAGATAATGTGGCATCCAATAGTATAATGAAGAGATTTTATACAAGTACTTGGAGCACTGCAAGAAACTTTGTGCAAGCTATCCATACACCATATAAGTAACCAACTATTGATCCAACATTTCTATGAAGGACTGTTGCTAATAGATAGGTGCATCATAGATGCTCCAAGTGGAAGAGCACTAATTGATAAGACCCTAAAGCTGCATGGACCTTGATTGCTAATGTCAGTCCCAGTATAGAAAAATTAAAATTGCAAAATTAATTAGATATTGCCCTTTTCTCGTTGGAGAATTACATACACTAGTATCACAAATCTTTATTTTGATGAGATATGCAAAGAATTGATAATCATTAGATGCAAAGATAGTGGTAATTAATAATTGATAGCAAAAGCAATTAAAAACGCAAGTAAAGACAGAAGTTTTTAAAGTGGTTCAACTTGAATTAAAACTGTAATTCAAATCTACTCCACTTAATCTTTCTTAATTGAAAGACCTCTGAATTAAACTCAAAAACTATCAAGATTGACAAGCTCCTAAAATGCCAATCTTTACAACAAACACACAAGAATTTAAAAGGTATCTTAGTAACTTAAAAGAATTTACATAGGCTTTTCTAAACCTAGATAGATTTCTAACACCTAGAAATCTCAAATCAACGAAGTAGAAATAAGGGAAGTATAGAAATTACAATAACAGAGTTTGAGATCAATATCTCAAACAAACTATAAGCACCTCAAGAAATCTTTAATCGGATCAGCTCAAAAGAAGTGATAAAGTAGAAAGAATATTGTATTCATCTTTTCTCAGATGTTTTCGTATTGAAAATGTGAAGAAAGATTGTGTAAAAATGTTTATCTAGGAAAGGCAGTTAGGCTTGAATAACTGTTATAACCATCTGTAATAGAAAAAATGAATTTCAGTTGCTGAATCAAAGCAGCATCGATTACAATCTGTTATTCGCTAATGCATCAAAGTGTAATTGACATACAATCTATTGAACATAGTCTTCACATCGATTGTAGCATTGAAGTAGCCATATTTCTCAACCTTTAGTAAAAAGAATCTCTTTTACACATCGAAATGAGTTCGATTCAAACATGAGTTTTTTTTAGAAGTTCTTTAACGCATCGATGTCACATCGAAGTATGATGTAAAAAAACTATTTTAAAAAGAATTATTTTCTTGAAACAAGTTCTCTAGCTTATTGTTTAATTAAAAATATTTAGATAAGATATTATCTAAGCTTATTTACAAAAGATCCTATTAAAATAAAATAAGTCCTAAAAACTAAATTTGGATATCTTCAGTCTTGAATCAAATATCTTTGAACCTTTTAAACCTGTAAAGTAAATCAAAAACACTGAAACAAATTGTTAGATAAAAATTGTTTTTCAACATTAAAACTAAGGAAAATATGTATCTTAGAATAATCTAGGCTAACAATTTCCCCCTTTTTGATGTTGACAAACAATTTTAGATGAGGTTCAAAGTAAAAGAAATTTGATAGAGGTAATCATCTAACCATCTAAAATAAAGCTATATACTATTTCTCCCCCATTTGAAACATCAAAAAGAATGTAAAATGGAAAGTGGAAAAAAGATTAAAAAAATTGTTGCTCCTCCTCAGTTTATGAAAAAAAAATTGTTTCAACATCGATTATGTAATCGATGTATGCAGTTGAAACAATTATATAGAAACATTAAAAATTTTGCTACACTGATGTATAAATTGATTTAAGTGTCAAAATTTTGAGAGAAAAATTGACGTAACAACCGATGTATATGAATCAAAAAGGTAATACATCGATGCTAAATTCGATGTAATGTGTAAAAATCAATTTTTATATATGGATAAACTTGTAATCATAGATTTGCAAAACCAACTTAAAAAGCTCTAATGCTTGAGTCAGATTTTGCATCACAATAACAAACATAATGAATTAAATAAGAAACAAATAAGAATCATACAATAGTAAATAGTTTTAGCTTATATTAGTTCGATTTCTTCAGGATTTAACATTCCTATTTCTCTTCTAATGAATATAAATCTTTTCTCATGTAAAGGTTTTGTAAAAATGTCTACTAACTGAAAGTCTATCTGAACAAAATCTATTGAAATATCTCTTTTTTGAACATGATCTCTCAAAAAGTGATGTCTAATTTGAATGTGCTTAGTTCTAGAGTGCATTATTGGATTTTTAGCTATGTTAATTGCACTCGTGTTGTCACAAAGTATTTGAATTTTCTGAAACCTTAATCTATAATTTGAAAGTTGTTATTTCATCTAGAAAATCTGAGCACAGCAATTTCTAGTAGCAATATATTCAACTTCAGCAGTAGATAATGCAACACAGTTTTACTTTTTGCAAGACCATGAAGCTAATGAATGCCCAATAAATTGATAAGCACCACTAGTGCTTTTCCTATCTGTTTTACTTCCAGCATAATTTGCATTAGTATATCCTAATAAACTACAATTATCTGAGTTAGGATACCAGAGTCCTAGATTTTTAGTTCCTATTAGGTATTTGAAAATTCTTTTAAGTGCAAACAAATGTGATTTTTTAGGATTAGTTTGATATCAAGCACATACACATGCACTCAGCATAATGTCAAGTCTACTAGTAGTTAAGTATAATAGACTTCCAATCATTCCTTTGAATAAGGTAGGATCTACAGTCTTACCATTTGGATCACTATCTAATTTCAAAGAAGGACTCATAGGAGTTCCTATGGGTTTACATTTATCAAATTGAAATTTCTTTAGTAATTCAGCAATGTACTTAGTTTGATATAAAAAAGTTCCTTTAGCTATTTGTTTAATTTGAAGTCCAAGGAAAAATGTCAGTTCAACCATCATTGATATTTCAAATTCATTTTGCATTAATTTTGAAAACTTTCTGCATAAACTTTCATCAGTTGAGCCAAATATGATATTATCCATATAAATTTGCATAAGCATAATATCTTTACCTTTTTCTAAAATGAATAATGTGGTAACTATATTTCCTCTTTTAAATTCTTTTTCAATCAAGAACTTACTAAGCCTATCATACCAAGCTCTAGGGGCCTATTTTAAACCATA
>JANHAO010019242.1:0-13318 GCA_026873985.1 Saraca asoca
ATTAAAGCTCATAAACATAATATGATATGATCAAAATTATTTTCATTATCAAAATAAAAGATAGTCTAGCTGGCTAGGCTAACAGAAGGCGACATAGCTGAAGTGGTTGTTCAGTCCTTGTCACACCCCCGATCCATGGAACATGACCAGCATAGAAGATCATTATTAGGAAACCTTCTACAAGCTTAACCATGCAACATGACATACCATATTCACATCAATGCTTAACTAAATATGCACATGTTAATTTTTACCAAAAATCTGGTAGAGTTCCCTCTATTTTTTGGATGTCTGGCACAAGGCCTATACAACAACAAAAGGGCTACATGCTCATCACTTCCTATACAATGATACAAAATTACAATGGCCTAAAATAATAAAATCTATATCTTGCTGGACACTCAACAATCATAATACATGTATACACAATCCTACCAACTGCCAAGGTTTTTGACTATTGTTATACCTTTTATCTCTGCAGAAGGTGATCCACTCAATCAGTGAGCAGATCCTAAACTAGTGTGAGGCAGAGGAATAGTAGGTGTATCCTCAGGCTCTAAAAAACATTGAGAAAAAGGAGTGAGTAAACAATCCAAAAAAAAAAAACTAAACCTCATCTACAAAACATATTTGAAATTATATAACCATGAAAATACGCTTACTCATTCAAAAGCCATGATCTCATATAGATTCAAAAACTTTCTTCCATCAAAAAAGCTAAGTGATTAAAAATATGATATTCAATAACATAAAATAAGCATCAAAATATGCTACTATGAAAAATATATTCATCATGACATAAACATGAGAGAAAAGCAATAAAGCTTTCTAAAGTTCATCAATACTCAAAATAGCAAAAGCGTTCAACTGGGATCCTAGAGGACAATCCCCAGAGGAAACCATAACAGCTCAAACATCATTATAATCTATGCAACACACATGTAAATATTCATATATCTACAGCCAATATACATGTGAATATTCATATATCCACAGCCAATATGCATGTGAATATTCATATATTTGTGGCTAATATGCATGTTCTAGTCACAAGTGTACTTGAGGGTTTCCAATGAATTTTCTAATGAGTTTAGTACCATAAAACATCAAATCATTTGAAATACATTACGCTACCAAGTCTTTCCACATATAAAAGACATTTTATTCATATCATCAAATATTCTAGGTAGCATAAGTTTCAAAAATGATAAAATTTCCATATCACAATATATGAAAATCGTTTTTTGGGTAAGCAATATTTGTCATAAAATCATAAACACACTAAACCATTTTCATACTCATTCCTCACATAGAAAAATGAAATCGCTAGTTCCAATAACATAAATTAAAATAAACTACATAACTTTACCACAGCAAATCATTTTTGTCTACATATACAACATACAAATAAACTTTTGAAATCACATTAATATATAAGAAAATCCCATTATTCAAAAGGAATCATAGTATTCCATATAATAAAATTATTTCATACTGCAAATGGGATTTATCAAGAAAGGACAATTGTCCGCTCTCCTTAGAAACTCTTTAAAGATCAAATTTTCCTTCAAGAGGATTAATCAATATCACACGAAGATTTCTCATAGTGCTAAATCAACTAGCTTGGAAATTCGAGTCGCTTAACCTATTTGAATAATCAGCATTAAAATTACATTTTCAACTTAAAGTCCTCCAACTAAGCACACATATCTTACACAACATTAAACTTCAATGTTTAAGTTGAAATTTCAAGATCAAATAGCAAAATTGCCTACTTGGATTTTTCAGCTGAAACTCCAAAAATTGGTGTTGGTTTGCTTGATCCTTCAATAAGAGCCTCACTAGAACAAATCCACAAGAAAAATATTGTTATGTATATTTTTCGGTACCGCATCAATGGGTTAGTAAAACCTAATGGATAGACTCAGCTGATAAAGGCCCAACTCATCTAGGATTGACATCGTTGGACTAAGGCATCAGGTTGCTAAATATGAGCTAAGGTCACTGGTCAACATGGGTCAAAGTAGCCATCTCAAGTCATTACGAGTAAGGCTCAGCTCACGATCGAAGCACGTATCTACAAACCAACAAATCAAGGAAATCCGTTTAGTTTCCTACTTTAATAGGAGTCTATTATAGCCATTAACTCTTATCTATTATGTAATCCTAATCAAGTCATGATACTTATTGTTATAGATTTACATTCAAACTATAACTTCCCTAACCATTATAAAAAGTGATGAAATCATTGTACACGGGACAGACAAGACACAAAAGAATCAAGAGATGATCAAGCAATAGATACAACTGTTGAGCTAAGAATATAGAGAAATAAAATAACTGTAGACGTAAGGGTCGATTGACTTTAGCCGAACCATGTTAAAAAACACTGGCTGGCCCCCTATTCTTCCTCTCTCTTTGTCTTATGCTTTTCACATACAGATCTGCGATTTAGGGTTTAGGACTTTTTGGTTGACCAGATTTTACCATCAACATTTTGGCACTAAAAGAAGGGCCTTCAACTGCATTCCCCTTTATTTTCTGATGGTTAGAGGAAGAACCACCAAGAGTTCAGATGCTGCAACTGGCCAACCAGATGGTCATATGGAATAACAAAGGGATCCAGTCTTTCTTGTGGTAGGCATTTCTGTTGTCCCTACCACAGGTGTTGCTACTGACATGCCCCTAACAGCCTTACACTTACTTGATATTATTGATAGTATACAAGCATGGCATCAATGTCATGAGGTGCTAGAGAAAATAGTAGGAAAGTTGGCTGTAGTGATTAAGGCATTGACTCAGGCACAAGCCCAATGCTCACAAGAGCAAGTTATGGGTGCTACGCAGAAAGAAGCTCTCCAACTAACACGGGAAGGAGCTCAAGAAGAGAGACTAACCAGATAAGCACACCAACACCCTATTCAGCTCACTCTACCAACTCATAACCAAGGTCAGAGATCCATCAAGCTCGTAAGGATGATAAAGGAGACCATCAGCAATATGGTGATTTATGTCAAGCTAAAGGCTCAAATAGGAACAATCGGAGACATCTCTTAGATCAAAACTCGTCATGCCACAAGCAGAGAAAGCATAAAACCTTAAATTGCCACTCTCATGACAAAAAGAAGAGTTAACCATCTTCTAGTTGTCGATATGAGGTTTAAGACCATATGGTAGAGAAACTGCTTTAGAAGGTAGAACAGTTGGAATAACACCCTCGAGCTCAAGACCACTAAGATTGTTATGAGGAAAGAACCTCATTCACCAGAGAGATCAAGATAGAGCCTTTCCCTCACAGGTTAAAGATTCCCATTATCCCACAATACAATGGGGATAGTGACCCATACAATCACCTAGATGCATTTAATGTATAGATGAATCTTCATATGACTAACCCTCTAGTCAAGTGTTGTGTCTTCCTAGCCACTCTAGGAGGCATACTTTGAACATGATTCAAGAATCTCAAAGCTCACAGCATTAACAATTAGGAAGAGTGCTAGAAAAGATTTACCAACCAGTATAATTAAAGCACTGAGAAGATAGCTTGCACCATCCTGCCACCTCACAATAATCTTTCAATGGGAGAATGAATCATTGAAAGACTACATCCCCTAGTTTAGGCATGAGGTCAGCAACGTAGAGAATGCCTCGGATGAGAGCATCTTAACAATGATCTCAATGAGACTCTACAAAGATGAAAAGCTATATGAAGGCATATACAAGTCTCTGGTGAAGGATCTAAGTGAATTTTATGAACAAGCTACCAAAAAGATCAGGTGGGAAGAGACCTTTGGCCCTAAGAAGTTTGATTAGAAGCACAAGGTGAACAGCTCCAACTGGAGTAATGAAAGGAACAATGGCGAGAATGGCAAAGAGAGTCAGAATGATGGCTTTAAAAATCAAGTCATAAAAAAGGCAAGGACTAAGTGACCTCAACAACAAGGCCACCATAACAACTACAATGTCCTATTAGGCACCCTAAATAGGATCTTTGCAATAGAGAAAGATAGGGAAGACTTCAGGAAGCGCAAACCCCTAAGGACTCCTAAAAGGCTTAGGGACATAGACAAATTGTGTGCCTACCACAATGAGATCGGGCACAATACTTCAAAGTGCTGGGCATTCAAGGATACAATTAAGAACTGATCAAGAGATGTTACTCGAGAGACTATACAACCTATGGGATAGTGACTTCAGTAGTCCAGCAACCACAACAATAGCAACTCCATAAAGTACTACACAGAATGGTCTGAATTTAGACTACATCATCGGTGATCCCGTACTGTGCCCTATTCTCCCTGAGCATGCAAGGCCAGTGATAGGACATTAGGTCTGAACTAGGAAGGCCCACACTTCATTAAGGAAGACTTGGGAAATGGAGCTTATTGCTTAACAAATGGAGCTGAAGTTCCACAAACTTGGAATGCAGAACATCTATGCCCACATTTCAATCAATCTCAATTCGCCCCTCTAGTTTTGTAATATTATTTCTTTAAATTCTTATGGCCATATTTACTAATTTTTGGATAAATTTTCAACAAAATATTATACCAATAGTTATCTCCTGCCCTTCTAATCTTGAAATGACATTTAGTTTAACAAAGTCAACACATGCTAACTGAGGCATGACCTACATGGTAACTTAACTTGTTCTAGCCAAAGCACATGCATGTGACTACTACGTAGTACCGTATCCATGTGACCTGCTTAAGTAATAAGATTGCTTGCACCTACCTGCCTAGGCAATAAGATTGCCGATACCTACCTAAGCAATAAGCTACTGGCACCTACCTACCTGAGCAACAAGATTGTTGGCACCTACCTATCTGAGTAACAAGATTGCTGGCACCTACATGCCTAAGCAGCAAGATTGTTGGCACCGTATGTGACCTACTACCTGGCACCATATGCTACCTATTACCTGGCACCACATGTGACCTCTACTTTCTAGCACCAAATGTGACCTACTATTTGGCACCGCACATGGCCTACTACTTGGCATCACATGCAACCTATTATCTAGCACCACATTTATGTGACCCATTACTTAGCATCGTATTCATGCGAGTCACTGAGTAACATGATTGTTATGGAATGACCTACCTAGGAAACCATATTGCTAGCTGAAGCACGATCTATTAGGCAATAAGATTGCTAGTTGAGGTGCATTCACATGACTTACTGAGCATTCAATTCATCAAAAACATTGTTAACCTAAGGTAAATGTACATATGAACATTCAGGAGATGAAACTTAGAATTACAGAAGTCTAAATGATGGCATAGCAGATCAAACTTTTACTAGCAAACTATGGCTCTTAGTTTATAGATCACACTAAAAGCTAGGGTCTAATGTTATGTGTATTTTTTGGTATCACACGAATTGGCTGGTAAAAACCCAATAGATAGACTTAGTTTATAAAGACCCAGCTCATCTAGGATTGAGGTCATTGGACTAAGGCATCAAGTCGGTGAATATGAGCTAAAGTCGCTAGTCAACACAAGTCAAAACACCCATCTCAAGTCATTGAGAGCAAGGCTCAACTCATAGATCAGAGCACACATCCACAAACCAACAGATCAAGGGAATCCATTCAGTTTCCTACTTTAATGGGAGTCTATTATAGCCATTAATCCTTATCTATGATGTAATCTTAATCAAGTCATGATACTTATCATTATAGATCTACATTCAAACTGTAACTCCCCAACTATTATAAAAGGGGATGAAATCATTGTACATAGGATAGACAAGACACAAAAGAATGAAGAGATGATCAAGTAATAGATACATCTACTGAGCGAATAATATAGAATATGGCTGTTGTGCCAAGAATTTAGAGAAATAAAATAACCATGGGCATTAGGGCTGATTGACTTTAGCTGAACCATGTTAAAAAGCTCCTTATGCCTCCCTATTTCTCCTTTCTCTCTATCTTATGCTTTTCATATACAAATTTATGGTTTAGGGTTTAGGACTTTTTGGTTGACTGAATTTTATTGTCAACAAATTTCAACTTTCTTCAACTTTGAGAAATGAGGGTTTCAACAAGATCTCTTGAAAAACTTGATGTATAGTTGCTATAAAATAAATCTTTTATTCTAGAATTACTCACCACCCTTGAAAGTGCAGGTGGGTAGCTCAAGGCCAGCTGGATTGTTGTCGATGAGCTGATCCAAGTTCAGTTAGAATAGTGCACAAGGAAAGGGAGCGACGACCTTTAGAGCTAAACTGGTGAAGAAAAGAGCATTGAGAAGAAGAGGAAGAATGACAGCCAGATGTTACTGGAAGGTGGAAGATCGAAGAGGAGAAGTGGTGGTTGCCATTGGTTTGACAAAAAGGAAATAGGGCGCATGCTAGAGGGGATTGTTGGGGAGTTGATCAGAGGAAGACTGATGATCAAGCCTCGTCAGATAGCTACAAGTCGAAGAGTAAAAGGTCAACCAGCAAACTTGTAGCAGTAGGGGAAAGTGCATGGGTTATAGAATGCACAAGGAGGGGAGGCTATGCTGGAGGAAAATATATCATAAACTAAAATGGAAAAATTTGCATTTTGACCCCATTGACTTTCCAACATCTTCAACAAGGTCCTTCTAGTAAAAGGATGAAGTCCATTTAATCCCCAATAAACTTTTAAAAGCTTTCACTTTCGTCCTTCTAAAATTATTTTCTTTAATAAATACTTATAAAATATAAAAGCTATCAGAGTTCCCAAATCTCATCATAAGGGAAGAATTGCAGGTAAGGGTACACTAGGGACCCAAATGGTGAGCATCATATGAGCACACCTTTAAATATTGCATAATAATGAAGAATGAAGCCTTACTTGGATGGGAAACGACCCTTACAAAAGAACATAATTATAGAAAGAATGAACAATGGGTACAAGTTGAACCCAATGACTCCTTCATCACTTGGTTCCAAAATTGAGTTTATTTTTTATTGGCATAAATACCAAATGATGTTTCTAAGACTATAAGATAGTTAGACCATGGGCCTCACATAGAGGTCTTATCTTATGGTGGATATGACATTAATGGGTATTTTTTCTACACAAAAGGATAAGGTGACATGAGAACTATGCAAAATAATGGGGTTCTTTAGTGGCTTAGTTAATGCCTATTTCTATTTCCAAAGAAAAAAATCATGTATACATGAATATGTCATATCACAAGGTCAATGAAGATATAAGGGAGCTTGACTATATCAAATTTAGGGTGCTTGTGTTTCAATATAAATGGGTTGAGAATAACAACGGCATCCAAGTTGATGAGTTAGGGGTCACATTGATGGATTATAATAGGGAGGGTCATAGGGGGAATGATTCATAATGACATTCCAAGCAAAACAAGGTTTTTATATTGCTGACCCGGCTGATAAGAAGTGGTTTGTAGTTTTTCAAGGGAAGAGACAAATTGCTAGTGATAGGGTTGAAAAAGTGAAAGTAATGATATTGAGAAAACATCTCCTTTCTCTTAAGACTACCTCTGGTGAATGATGAAGGTAATTTGTAGGAGTTTTACCTACTAGATGCTTTGTTATACATAATTATGTGTTTATTAAAATTAAGATGCCTTAATAATAAAATTATTTGAATTTAGTGGAGCAATACTATCTCTAATTTTCAGAGGGTCATGCAAGCATAGGAGCCCATTTGGCCTCTAATTTTCAAAAAGTGGCAAGAATTCACTTGAACACTAATCACATGAAGCCTACTAAATTGGGTGATCTTATTTTTGCTAAAACCACATCTATAAGTACTAGTAAAACCATCAGGTTTTCAATTTTCCAATTTTTTCCTTATTCTTTTTTCTTTGTGTGAATGATAATTCAATAATTTAATCAAGTTTGATTTTTTTTTCTAACCACGTACACTGAATTCTAAGTAGTTTTGGGAGGTACAACTTTGGAAGAATGATCCTTCAAAGTCAAAGGACAAAATTTTAGTATTATGTTCTAGACTTGGTCTTGTATGCAACATTCTTATGCTAGAGCTTGCAAGAGCTAATAGTGAAAGACTTAAGAAGTATGCTAAGCTCTAAAATATATAGTTGGGGTATGCAATTATAGTAATAAGAAACTAAAGATTTTTGCAAATTTTTTTAGGTAATTGATTGTGTTTATTATATATATGTAGGCAATTATATATAACTTTTAGTTAAGATTCCTATTACTTGATATATTATGTGCTTATTTTATATATGTTTATCCTTATCTGAATTGTATATATAAAAATGCATCTTGGACTTATATAGATAGACATGAAAACACTTGAAATATTTGTTACCTAAAGCTCTCATCAATGTCAAAAATTACATTATAAGAAATGGCTTAACTAAAGAAGAAGTACAATTGAGAAAATTTATTTAAAAAAATAAATAAAATGATTATTATGTATAGATTTATTATTAAAATGAGTTGTTTTGATTTTAATTTAATTTTGTAATGTCTTCAATTTTTGTTGATCCAATAAAATGTTTGAAATTTTTGAAATTGGAATTATATTGGATGATTGCATATTTTGGCTTAATGGTTGTTTCTACAAAAATGTAAAACAGTAGTAGGTTTCAATAAAAATATAGCTAGCTAGCAACTGGTTTCTATAAAAAAATATAGCTAGCATAAAAATTGTATATTTTGGTTTGACAGTTTGTCTGCAAAAATGTAAAATAGCAACAAGCTTTTGTAAAAATATAGTTAGTTACCAATAGATTTCTATAAATATATATATATATATATATATAGCATCAGGGTTTTTTTAATGGAAAAGAAGTCAATTTTTATAAAAAAAAAAAAACCAATGTGTTTAGTAGTTTGAGGAAAGATGTCGACTTTTTAATATATCCGACTTCTTTAGTGGTTGAGAAATGACATTAGTTTATGATAAAAATCAATGCCTTAGTGAAAGAAAAGATGTCAGTTATTCATAAAAAAAATAATATTTAAAAATTTTTTTAAATAAAAAGACATCAATTTTATATTAGATAACTAATGTCATTTCCTTTATACATGTCAATTTAAAAATGTAGATTGTTTTAACTTATCACGTTGCTTAGATATACATTAGTCACAAAACCGATGTGGAATGTGTGAAATAATCGAAGTGGATATGTGTTTCTATAGTACTGAAAGGAGATCAACATAATTTCATTAAAATCTCAAGAGAGATCAAAATATTTTTCTCTATATATCATGTACCTAGAGGTAAAAGAATTTTGAGAAAGCAGATATATAGAAAACAATTTTTTTTATAAATAATAAATGCATAGTTTTATAAAGAGCACCTCATGAGAGACTAAAAAAATATTTAGTTAGTAGAATTATTTACTTATCTTAAATTTATTTTTTATTTCAATTTCAAGACAAATACATAATTTTATGCTAGAAACAATAAGTTCTTACTGTACGCATATTACATAGAAGATGATGCTATTTATTTTGAAAAATGAAGTTCATTCATTTATTAATTTATAGGAATGACAATTCACCTTGAATTTGGGAATCTCATCGGGATTGCTCTGTGGAATGTAGGAATGAGAAAGTTTTTGCCCCATAGGGATGGTGATGGGGTAAAAGTTTGTCCACGTTTAATATTTTGGGATAAGGCAAGAATCAGAGTTCCTATCCTATTGCACCATGTCTTGCTCCGAGATTTGATAAATCTTTTTTATTTTTACTTTCTATTATTAATACATTTTAAATAGGAATGCTTAAATATTTTCAAATTATATGCTTATAAATTTGTTATATTTTGTATGTATCAAGTATCATAGATAATTGCATGATGGAGGAGCATCTTAATTGGAGATAAAAAATTTAAAATGATTGTTGATTATATTTAAATTTATAACTTTATTTATTAATGTTTGAGAGTATTTAGTATTTACCTATGAATTTGTAACACTTAATTCAAGGTTTATATTTTTTTCATAGTTTTTATTTTTAATAATTTGCTAAAAGTTTCCATGGAGCTTTGTTGCCTTATAGGGCATGAATAGAGGCAGATTTTATCCTCAATAATGGAGCACAGGACAAGGTAAATATTATCTTTAATAGTGAGATATGAAGTAAAAGAAGGCAGAATTGTCCACAACCTATCCATTGCCATTCCTATGAATTCAGTCCCTTACACCATTCATTTTATTTTCAACAATGAATCTCCGTAATATCATAAAAGACACTAATTCTTCTTTGGAAAAAAACAAGCAAAATGAATAAATAAACTTACCATTCCAAGCTTAGACTTGATTTCTTTGATGTGGCCAAGAGAAAATGTGACATCTGATATGTTAAAAGGCCAAAACTCAATTCACCCAATGAATGGTTTTGTTTGAATATTAGGGCACCCATAGCATTACTTGTTAGGTGCTTTATTACAAGGATCCCACTATGTGTGTGTGTGTTGGCTATTCCATAGCTACTCTTGATAGATAGTTATTAAAGCACTTGTCAAATCACTACAGAAGGCACCTAATTGCTACAATTTCTTAGAGGCGATTTGCTTTAACCACCACTAAATATAAGTATAATGATGGTTTACTTAAAAGCCGCTAAGTTTTTTATTTATCTTCTTATTTAGAGGTGGTTATGAAGGAAACCACCACAAAAAATGAACTTAAAGGTGGTTCTCTTGTAAACTGCCCCCATCTATCACTTTAATAATCCCAGCTTATACAACCAATTTCACATTTTTGTTGTTTTCATCTATTTCATTGGCACTCTTTCCTCCTTTGCCTCTGATCAACTTACTTCCTTCAAGGTAAAATAAGCACTCCAAATTTTTTTTATTTTTTTATTTTTGCAATTTCTTACAATTTATTGAAAAAACACTAGAGTTCTCACAATGTGCCCTTTATTTTTGTTAAGTTGTTTAGGATTTTGCCTATATAGTAGAAAAAACCCTAGTGATCTTATGTTGCTTTGCTTAATAGCTTAGGTCTTGAGTAATGTAATTTATAAAGAGAATTATTAGAGTAATCTAATTCTTTATCGGATTGTAAACTAAACTTGAATAGTGCCATTTATAGAGAAGGCTTCATGGATATGAGATTCATGCAATTTTATGAGTGACCATTGACTTTAATAGTAATGATGGTGATCGTTGTAATACTAAAATATATAGAGAAAAGAGTTCACTACATAGCTTCAACCTAGATATATTTGTAGCAAGCCTTTTTATATTGATGTCTTAAACTTACATTTGTTTCTAATTGAGATTTCATTGCAGAGAGATTTTTCAGAGTTAGCCTATTTTTACTACTCCATGTATTTAGCCTAAAACTAAAATAATGGATCCAAGTTGTTCTCAATATTTTCCCATCAAAACCTTGTATTTTCCATCATATTACTTACCTGACACCTTGTTGCTGCATAGGTACTCATACTTGAGCTATTGTTACTTGAGTTTTCCTTCACTTGATGTAGCTGAATTTTCATGTGGAGTTTGTACAGGGAGAGAAAAAAACCATTAAATATCCATGTGTTTTCCTTAATGGCATTCCAATTTCTAGTTTATGCCTTATGATTGATGATAGTTGGTTTAGTTAATCATCCATCGAAACATAAGTCAATATAACCGGTTTATCTCAAAGAGTTTATTGACATGCTTTGCTATTGGAAATCAAGGTAGGTTTTGTTTATTGAAAATACATTGACCTAATATTCCATTTTTTAAACATCATGTGGTACTTTTGAATCCTTCTCTTATTAGAAGGAAAAAATTATACTGAGTTCTTTCATGTTCAAAAAGCTTAAGGAAATCTTGCCACTTAAACTCACTATATGTATTGACATAAACAATCTAAAATATTCTGATTATAATCAAAGTCTAGACTTATCTTCTATTACAAAGTGGTAGATTTTGCAGTAGATTCACATGTAATCATCACATTTCAAATATGATCATTCTCTTAAGGGCACAAGGTATTTTACTATTTTATCTATATGGCTAGACCACAAATTTTCACATACTTGATAGAATGAGATGTGTGTAGAAAATCTTAGTCAGAATGATAACCAACAACTGGTACAATTATGTCATAAGATATGAACTTTGATATGTTTCTATATGGACTCTTTATATATTAAGGGTTAAAACAACCTTTTCATTTTTAGCTCATAAGTAACTATCATGTTTAACTCAATTAGGTTAATTTAATAGTAGTTGACAAATAGGATGTAATTGCAATCAATTTCAATTTATAATATAGGATTTAATAATAAAAAAACACTATGAGGACTTAGTTAAAAATTCAGTAAAATTATAAAGGCAAAAAGTTATATTAACCTTTATATTACTCTCTAGTTCTCCTTTCAAACCATGTTCAAGATTTGCAAAGGTCAAGTTCCAAGAAAATTATAAACTATATCTTTTTAAGCTGACCTAGTTATAATGGCTTAATGAGGCATGCAAGAGACTCTGAAGCATGGAAGAAATTTGACTCAACTCACCTTAAATTTGCTTCAAATCCTTAAAGTGTTTGCCTAGATCTAGCCAGTGATGGTTTCAATCCTTTTGGAATCATGAGTACAAATTATAGCATTTGGCCTACAATTTTAATACCATGCAATTTGCCTCCCTGGATGTGTATGAAGCTAACCTCTTTCACTCTTTCAATGATCATTCTAGGTAAACATATGCTAGGGAATGACATAGATAGACTTGCAACCTTTTATGAAAGAGTTGGAAGAGTTGTGGATGGAGGGTGTGGACACCTATAATGTTTAATACATGAAATGTTCAAAATGTGAGTGGCACTAACGTGGACAATCAGTGATTTCCTAGGGCTTGGTACCCAATCTAGCTAGAATACACACATAAGATTAGCTTGCCTAACATGTAACTTTGATGCAACTTCACTACATTTGCCTCATAGTAGAAAATGAATTTTTTCTAGGCATGGTTGTTTTCTTAGAGCGAATCATAGATTTTGGCTCATAAGGCTTCACTTTGATGGGACTCAAGAGTTTAGAAAACATCCAAGATCACTATCAGGCACATAAATCTTTAAACAAGTAGAGAACATTAATGTTATATTTAGGAAGTCAATAGAAGGAGATGCTAAAGGGAAGTGAGCTCATGCAAATAACAATGAAGTGGAATCCTAACAATGGAAGAAGAAGTCTATATTCTTCCAACTTCTGTGTTAGGAAACTCACATGTTGTGTCATAATCTTGATATCATGCATATAAAAAAAATGTTTGTGATAGTATCACTTCCACTGTATTGAATGAAATGTTAGTCTGGATGGGTGCCCTAGACCAATTTGATTGAGTTCTATTGCATCCTGGACTATACATTCTGTGTATTTGGATATA
>JANHAO010019243.1:0-13293 GCA_026873985.1 Saraca asoca
ATTTCTTGATGTAACATAACTGTAGCTTGTAATTATTTTATGTAACTCTTCCTTCCTCTATAAATAGGAATACATTGTTAGAAGAAAGGGGGGAGGCCCAAAAACTTGTAAGCACAAAATCTATAAAAATCTTCACTCATATTAATAAAAACTCCGTCGTGGACATAAAGTCTGGTACCACCCAGATTTAGCCGAACCACATTAAAATATCACTTTATTCTCTCTAATTCTGCCTTTCTTCCTCTCCATTCAATTCCTTGCACTTCAGAAGATAGTTTAGGGTCCAAGAATTCATCTTTGTTGGCTGGAGTTTAGGACTCTTAGTGTGAACCAAATTCCAACGTCAACATCTTTGATGCCGTCTATGGGAACCCATTTACTCTCTGAAATGTTCACTGTAGCTCAACGATGGCGAGAGGAAGAACTACTTGAAGTTCAACCACTTCAGTCTTCCAACCAGCTAACACTCCCATTGCGAGGGCTCACCAGCATTCTGCTGCTGTCCCTGGAACTCAAAAAGTGCAAACGCTCGGTCAGCCTTAATCGACACTCAAAAATACAATAAGAGAGTTGGTTGAAACTGTTAAAGCACTAGCTTAGGCACAAGCCCAAGGTGCTCAAAGACAGAAAGAGATCATGGCACAACTCTAGCAACTCTGTAGAGAAGCTCAGAAGGAAACTCATGAAGATCATGATAGTCAACAACTAGGGGGCTCACAACGAGCAGAAAGCTCCACCCCTCGGCCCGAAACATAAAACCTGATAATGGAGAAAGTCCTCCAAAGGCTTAAATGGCTAGAAGAATGCCCACGACCTCAAAGCAACTAACCTCGCTACGAGGAAAGCTCATCATTTTTTATGGAGATCGAGATGAAGCCTCTCCCATAGAAACTTAAAATGCCCACGATCCGCTGTATGACGGGAATAGCGACCCAAGTGACCACTAGATGTGTTCAATATCCAGATGGATCTTCAAACAACTGACCCTCTGGTGAAATGTCATGTCTTTTCTGCCACATTAGGAGGAATACCTCGAGCATGGTTGAGAAACCTCCCAGCTCGTAGCGTCAGCAGCTGGGAAGAATACCAAAAGAAATTCATTGATCAATATCGGGCACTGAAGAGATAGCTCGCGCCTCCTTGCCATCTCGCAATGATCTTCTAGCGTAAGAACAAATCGCTGAAAAATTATATAGCCAAATTCAGGCATGAAGCTAACTCCGTGGAAAACCTTTCGGAGGAAAGTATCTTGATAGCCATCTCGATGGGATTTCACAAAGATGGAAAGCTGTATAGAAGCCTCTATAAGTCCCCAGCCCAAGATCTCGCTGAATTTTATGAGAGAGCTGCCAAACAAATAAGATGGGAAGAAACCTTCAGAATGGAGGAACCCAAGTAAAAAGTGGATGCTAGTGGTTCCACTGCAAGCAAAAAGAGGAATGACAAGAGTCATAATCAAGACCCCACTCCTCAGCTCGTGAAGAAGGCAAAGCCCTAATGACCTAGAGGTCGTTTCAAAAATTACAGTATCCTGTTAGATACACAGGATAAAATTGTTACCGTGGAAAAGCATAACAAAGACTTTGAAAAGCCCAAACCAATGAGAGCTTCCCCCAAATCCAAAGATGCAAGTAGATTTTATGCTTATCACAATAAGGCTAGGCATACCACTTCAGAATGTTGGGCACTAAAAGATGCCATCGAAGACCTCATCAGAAGAGGCTGACTACAAAATTATATGGTAAGACCATCGAACAGCAAGCTCAATAGACTCAACAAATCGCTAGCCGAGATCTGAATCCCTCCATCAGGACCATATTCTAATCCTATAACGTTTTCTTGAGATCGATGACAATAAGTTGTATGAATCATTCTTTGTTGAGTCAATGTAATTTGCAACCGATTGGCTGAAAAAACATTATCAAGACAACGAGTTTTTACTCCACCATTGCAAGGATACATCCGGGGGTAAGACGACGCAAGGCCTATCCCATTGATACATCCAGAACAAATCACATCCCACAAGCTGGGACCAAGAGTACAAGTTCTTCAACCAGTGAGTAATGAGCTTGTTGCCTCACTGAGCAACGGGATTGCTATGAAATTGAGTAATGAGCTTACTGTGGTATGGACGTGTGACCTCACTTAGTGATGAGCTGTCATCTCGCTACTGAAAAACCTATCCGAGGGTGAGACAGCCTAGAGCCTACCTTGCGTCCGAAGGTGAGATGGCCCAGAGCCTACCTTGCGTCCGAAGGTGAGATGGCCCAGAGCCTACCTCGTGACAACTCAAATGAAAATAAAACTAAATCGAGGGTGAGATGGACCTAGAGCCTACCTCATGATAACTTAAATGAAAACAAAACTAAACTGAGGGTGAGACAGCTTTAGAGCCTCCCTTGTAAATGAAAACAAAACTATACCGAGGGTGAGACGGCCTCAAAGCCTACCTTGTGACAACTCAAATGAAAATAAAACTAAACTGAGGGTGAGACGACCTTAGAGCCTACCTTGCAAATGAAAACAAAACTAAACCAAAGGTGAGACGGCTCCAGAGCCTACCTCACAACAACTCAAACGAAAACAAAATTAAATTAAGGGTGAGATGGTCCCATAGCCTACCTAGCGACAACTCGAACGAAAACAAAACTAAACCAAGGGTGAGACACAGCCTTAGAGCTTACCTCGCAAATGAAAACAAAACTAAACCGAGGGTGAGACGGCCCTAGAACCTACCTCATCGATACATGCAAGTCAAATAGCAGGCAATAAGCCCACCATATCACGAGGACACCAAAGTAAACTCGTTCAAGCTCTCGCGTAACTGAGTATCTGCAGCTAACATGTGGACAAGAAAGTCGTAGCTCACATGCGAACCCTCATCACCTCATATGCGACCTAACTATCGCCTATTATGAACTGAGAATCAAGATAACAAAGTGCAACAGAAAGTTAAAAGCAGAGCCAATTGGTCAGAAGATATTTCATTAATCATCAGAAATATACAAACAGTGGTGCACAAAGCATCCAGTACAACTTTCAGAAGCTACACAGAAGAGCTCATACACTAAAAAAGCCTCAACAAGGTAAGATTACATCATAAGAAGAAGAAATACAGAAACAAAGGCAAAGCCTGAAAGCCTAATACTACCATTCCAATAAGAAAGTGAAGAGCCAACTATACAAAGAGGCAAGCTCCCACCAGTAGGAAGATCAACAACTCCATTCTTGTAGTCTTCCCATACCCGGCCAGTGGTTCCTCCTAGACCAGACTTAGTGCAATTCAAAAAGGCACCCAGAGCCTGGCCAGTGATGTCAGATTCTATGGAAAAAGTCAGGGGGAGATAATCTAAGATTAGCATAAGACTCCCCAGGAGCCTGCAAGATGGATCTTGCGATGAAGCCACGTGCAACAGGCTATCCATGCCTCCCAACACTCTGTAATAAGCCATCCATGCCTCAACAAGCTTCACCAAAAGCCAATACACTAAAAACGTAGGGACCTCAATAGCCTCTTCCATTAAACTCCTCTAAGGAAAAAGAAGAAGTCCCTCAGGGTATAAAAAGACCAGCTCGGTCCATCAAAGATTTTAGAAGACATCTGGCTGATCTTCATCTAACGGCCTAAAATAAATGGTAGTGCCACCCCAATGGCCAAAAATTATGAAAGAAAGAAAGCATGGCCTAAAGCAGAATGAATAGACAGAAAAGAAGTCTGAAACGATAATCCGGTCAAGTAAGGATTCTGACTAGAAATACGATCAAAGCCTCGAAAAAATTGTAACTCCCGATCCGCAAAGTGAACCGAGAGTTAGGGGGTTTATGTTATAGGTGAAAATTAGTTTCGAAGAATGGGACAAGTACGAGCCCGACAGAGGCTAAGTTACCCAGCTCGCTGAGGACGCCCAGCGAAAACCACCTCGCTCACAACCAAAAAGTGAGACAACGAGGTCATCATAAGATCGACTCGTTAAGCAGCTAACCATCTTACTCGAGCTCACTATACTACAGTGACAGGGGTACCGAGCTCGCTAAAGCAACCCTCCGCAGTGATCCTGAGCTGGGGACATCTTGCACGGTAAAACAATACCAAGTGGCAGACGTATATACGCTAGTCCACAGCCGACAAGAGGGGCCCATCCCGTAGAAAGGAGCCCGTAATAGCCGAATTGCAGGAGTTTATTTATCTTTCACATTTATTTCTTGATGTAACACAACTGTAGCTTATAATTATTTTATGTAACTCTTCCTTCCTCTATAAATAGAAATACATTATTAGAAGAGAGGGAGGAGGTCGAAAAACTTGTAAGCATAAACTCTATAAAAAAATTTTCTCATGTTAATAAAAACTCTGCCATGGACGTAGGGTCTAATATCGCCCCGGATTTAGCCGAACCACGTTAAAATATCACTCTATTCTCTCCAATTCTGTCCTTCTTCCTCTTCATTCAATTCCTCGCACTTTGAAAGACAGTTTAGGGTCCAAGAATTCATCTCCATTGGCTGGAGTTTGGAACTCTCAGTGTGAACTAAATTCCAACATCAATAGAAACTGAGCTACGTTATGCCTTGCGATTTGAATAAAAAATATAACTAGTTTCTTGTGATTCGAATTAACATTTCTTATCCTATTTTTCAATTTTAATCACATGGTTATTTTGGACTTCCCGAAAGCTTGCAATTTTTGGCGAGTAGACTTGTATTTTTATGTTGAATCCTTGTGAATCAAATCAAACCCTCCTTCTTTGACCCTCACGATTCTGCTCATAGTTCAACAATGATCAAGCTCACAATGTTGATCGCTCTTCTAGATTTTTATACACTCTTACAACTTAACTCATTTCTCTAAAGGCCAACCCTTATTGTTCTTGATCCAACTTCATATAGCTCCTAGCCACTTCCCAACATGATTGTTAGTAAGTTCTAAATGAGTAACTCATATGCTAAAAATAATCAATCTACTAATTGTCTATACTTTGATGTTATGGTAACCATTGAAATAGCTATCTTGATAAGGTTACAAGAGTAGGTATTTGTGATAGTAATGGATTGTGAACTATGTGATAAGATATGATATTGTGTGAAAGCTTGAAATTTTCCTTATGAAATATGAGACTGTGAATAATGATGATGAGATATGATTGATTAGATGAGATGGAGGAAAATGAACTAGATCCTAAATCTACGTATTCTATTATAGTGCAAGGGATAAGGCAAAACCTAGAGGGATAAGGTTAAGTTTGTGTGGGATAAGGCTGGAAAGGAGTAACAAGGAGAATTTTGATTAATATTATTTATTTTGCTTCTTACGTGAATTGTTATTTTAGGGAATACTAAATGAGATATAAAGTGACTTGACAAGTGATGATTGATGATGACATCTTGAGCTCATGACTTATAACTTGGTTAATATGCCTGGTATGAAATATGATTAAATGGCTATGATGTATATATGTATTGTCATTGTTGAGAAATTCATAAGTTAGGGATGAATTTATCTCACTAAGCCCCAGACTCTTTCTTCTGTGGATTGTTTTTCATATTCTCAAGAAATTGTAATAATTTCTTCTCCAAAAAGTAAAAATGAATAACGACACAATGGAAATCACTACCAATGTTTTCACCACTACCATTGAGAGTCTTCTAGGAGTATATCAAATTAAGATCCATTATATTGTTATTTTAAATTTAATTAGTTGTGAGGTATTGCATGAGGTTGATATCATACCTCTGGAGCCCCCAAACGCACTCTTGGTGATGGCCATGGGGTGGTTTGACCCTTAGGGTTTAACCACGCATCTATAAATATTTTGCTAACCATTTTGAATATATATATATATATATAATAGCCACAAGATGCCCCAAAGGTTTAGGTAGTTTAATCTATGTTTGGTTTCATGATAAGACATAGATTAATCTAATTTTTAGTTGCCTTCCCCTTGAGGAGAAATGAGGGGTGGATTAGGGTTTTCCTCTAAGCTAGTTAACAGTTAATGTAAAACTTTTGGAAATATATAGCAAAATGGTGAACTAATGTTTAAAGGGGCATGTGCTTGTTGGGTAATGCCTTTGTACATAATATAAATATGTTTATATTTCAATGTGTCTATCCTTCTTTCTACAAGCTTATTAATTCTCAACCAACCAATCAAGATTAAGTGAATGTGATGCAAAAGTATTAATGTGATTATGAGTAGGAAAGGATAAAAAAGATAAAGTGACAGGTTGAAGGCTAGTGATTATTAATCTGTGATTAATATTCACACCGGTTTGGCCAGAAATTTGGGTCATGACAAAATACTTGCTATTAGAATAAAAAAAAGAAGTGTAAATTTCTTATCTGAATCAACTGTCATACTTCACTTGCCTTGTTCTCACAATCACTATCACAAATATAGTGTAAAACTACCTATTCAAATCGCAGACTTGGAGTTTGAAAAATAAATTTTAAAAAAATTGTTTCAAAACTATTTCAAACCTTATAATTCAATCCAAAAACATCTTTCCACGCTTAAAGAATTGGATAAATCATTTAAGAATATCTTGGAATATTTTTTATGAAAATCTTCAAAAACTTTTTAATCAAAATCATGAGGCAAACTTCAAATATGATTCCAAAATTTAAGCTAAATTGTAATAAACCTAAACCTTTGCAAGTATGATTAAACAAGGCCTAAACTAAGTCTATAACAAGAAATCTAAGGCCATCCAAGAGTGATCCACTGAAATTAAACCAAATAAGCTCAACCAAAATCATTTATTGTCATCAAAATATAAATTTACTCATTTAGAAAATATGGACTATGGTTAACATCAGTCCTCCCCTTTTTCTCTCTCTTCCTCCGCCTTTCTCTCTATCTCTGTAATCCACCACTTCCATTGGCATTCTTCAATGTTTCTGCCACAGCCGCCGCCACTGAGTTTGCCCTTTTTTGTTGGTTTGAGGGAAGTTTTTATGTCCATTTTATTCAATATTTTAGCCTAACTTGTAAGTCTCTAACTCTCCTTTGAAAATTTGAGTTTTTTTTTTCTTTTAAATTTGGTTTGATTCGATGAATGTGCATGTTGGTGAGAGATTGAATTAATTGATTTTGTTGTATATTTGTTTGTATGAATGTTAGGTTTTAATGTAGATATTGTGCAATTATTTCGATAAACTGAATGTTTTCCAAAAAAATTGACCGAGGGTTTTTCCTCTTAGGGGGTTTCGTTCATAGGCATTACAGAGTTAATTTGTGATGTGTGATTTTTATGGTGATCTGTTTTTTTTTTTTTTTGTAATATATGTTTGAATTTGTTGTTTGTTATTAATTTAGAAGAGGTTTTTATAATTGATTTAGTTATAGTATATATTTTATTAGTTTGAATATTTATGATTTATTGTGTTAGTGTATATAATGAGTAAATCTTAAGATAAAAAAGGTGAAAAATACATAATTTTAGTTGCCATTTAAAATCTTTCTAAAATTTTGAAAACTCTAATACAGTTTTGAAAAACTATATAATTATATGGAATGTATGAATTTAAGAAACAATTGATTTGATTTGATTTTATGATATATTTGATGCTCGATTTTTTTTTTTTACAAGTAAAATGAAATTTAACAAAAAATAAATAAGGATTTATAATTTCTCGCTAGCAACGAAATTGGATTAATCATAAAAGGAATTATAAAATTTTCAATTAGCATCAGCTTTAGTGACAAAATTATTTACAACAACAGTAATATTTCTGTTGCTATAATTAATTGATTATTTTCAATATATATATATATATATAGAATGATCGTAATTATTATTTAACAATAAATATAATCATGGATTCAAAATTTTCATTATTAAAACATCAAATTTAAAGATAAATGAAAATTTATCAATAAATTCATTGTTAATATATTTAACAAAAAAATTTTTAATATTTAGTGACGAAAAAGTCCATCAATAAATCACGAAACTCTTACCATAAATATGTTTATAGACAATCCATAACCCCATTTATTTGAGTTTTTATTTTATAAATAGTTTTGTTTACATGCGTTTCGGATTTATCCACAAGTTATGTCAACACAAGAACCCATTAAATATGTATGTTTGACAATATCCTAAACTCATACGTAAATATTCTATCTTTTTCTGGAAGAACTTTTTACACCCAAAAACAAAACTATGGACTCGCTTATTCAATGATATTAAGTTAAAGTGAATAATTCTTTGATAGCCAATGCATTTTCAAGAATATTTTAAAATTAAAAAAGGAAGAATACTATGGTGTGGTAGCTCTCTAGTCGAGCTTACGCTTGTTATTATTGATCAACATGTTGGTGTTTTCTCTTAAACTCAAGTCATACCAAGATACTAGATAGAGGAACAATATTAATTTTAGTGCTTATATAAAGAAATCTTTTATATACAATATATTTGAAAACAGCATAAATATATATATTATAACAACAACACAACCAAATCTCAGAAATGATCTATATGATTAGTCTCTAGTATGTTATAGAAAAGGGACAATTGAATAAGAAGATAACTAACGTCATTTTATTAATATATGTCTCGTTATATAATTTTAAATATATAAAGTGCGTGTTGGATGAAATTGCACTAGATGTCATGCTCAAATCTAGAGATAAGAATATGTATTTATTTTCTTTCTCATATTTCTTCCAACTTCCTTTGTTTTTTTTCCTTCTCTCTTACTCTCTTTCTTTTTTCACTTGAGACAAAAAGGAACTTGGGTGAATACATTAGAAGAGATTCAATGAGTCTTTAAACTTTTTTAATTAAACCAACAACTTTATTCTTTATCATCATTAAACAAAAATAATAAGTGAAAAAAAAAATTTAAACTCTTTACTCGTATATCTATTTTTTATTTTAATTTTATATTTTAAAAATTACTATAATTTTTTATTGACAAAATTAACAAGTTCATTTATAAAATTGTAAGGTGTCCATAAAATAATCTTTGAATTATAAAAATGATCATAGTAATTCTTAAATAATATTTTATTTATATAATTTTATCTCTCTATACATAAAATTTCATTCCTAAATAGTATGATGGAAGGACGAATTGTATAGACAAAGTATTATTTAAGGATCACTATAACTATTTTTATAATTTAGAGACCATTTTACTAACATCTTACAATTTTAGAGGCAAAATTATTAATTTTTATCTTTTTTATTGGTATTTGATCTCTTATTAGGGCTAAAAAGTGTGAAAAAAATTTATAAATTTTTTCTATTTAAAATCATTTAACTCTTTCAATATTTTTATTATTAATTTCAATATATTTTTATTCAAATGTCGCATATTATTTCTTTGGGAAAATTATTCCAACCTCCCCAAGGTTAGACCTAATTACACACGGACCATCCTATTTTTGATAAACTAGCATGACCTGTTATCACAACCTAAATTTTCTCCTGATCATGGCTAGTGTGAAGACACCTTTACGATATCTTCACCAGCCTAATATGGCCACTCTATTGTATTATTATTCTATTACTACTCTTTTGAGCATAAGTTAAACGCAAATACTCATATATTATTATTTTACCACATATTTATTTTATTATTAACACATACCTGAATCTAAAGATATCATGTAATAGTTTAAATTAATATTAATTTTCTAAATACAAGTCTATTTTCATTAAATTACGCCATTATAACCTTGCTAGACCAAGACAAACTCTCCTCCCCTTTTATATATACACGGCCAAAATCTAAGGAAAAATTTTCCTCCAAAACTATTTCTTGAATTCCTTAGCAAATTACACACAATAACATTAACACAAATTATTAATTTAAGTATTAGCCATTAGAACTGATATTAATATTAATTCTAACATTTAATTTAATTAAACCCATACATACAAATTATCAAAATCGACTAATATATTTATCAAAATAAGATTCCATAATGAAGCTCATCAGTTCTAGTTAGTTAAGTGGGCTTTTCTAACATTTTTCCCAATGTTCCACTATCAAAATAGTTTACTTATCTTCCTAAACCTTAATAACTACTTGATTTTTACAAAAATTCTAATTCTAAACACAATTTTCAAAAAACATTCTAAGGACCATTCTTACTTACTTGCTAGCGATATTTGCATTTGCTTTCCTAAGCTACTACCTTTACATGCTTCACGGCTATATGCTTGCCTACCCCATATATATATATATATATATATATGATGTTCTTATTTTCTTTAAAAATATTGATCAATATTTTAAACATCTTAATATTTTCTTAGAAATTACCTAAAAAATAGGCTTAGTAGTCTCAAAAACAAAAATCTTCCCTTTTCAAACAAAAATTAGATTTCTTGATTATTACATTTTTGAAAGAACAATTACTCCAATAAAAAGAATAATTCAATTTGTTGAAAATTTTCATCATCAAATTATAGACAAAACCTTAATACAAAGGTTTTTAGGATGTTTGAATTATGTTTCTAATTTCTTTCCTTAAATGTCCAACATTATAAAATCTTTACGTGATTGGTTAAAGATAAATCCTCTTCATTGGATGAATATTCATACAAATATCATTAAACAAATTAAGTTGCATGTCAAATGCCTTCCATGTTTACATGTTTCTGATCCATTTGCTTTAAGAATTATAGAAATAGATGCATTAGACATAGGATATGGTAGTATTCTCAAACAAGTAATAAACAATAAGAAACATGTCATTGAATTTACTTTAAAACATTAGAATCATGCCCAACAAAATTATTCTATCATCAAAAAAGAAATTTTAGCCATCGTTTTATGTATTAATAAATTTCAAAGTGGTTTATTAAACAAAAAGTTTCTTGTTAGAGTTTACTGTAAATATGCAAAAGATCTTTTGCAAAAGAATGTTAAAAATCTTACGTCAAAATAAATATTTATTAGATGACAAGCAATTGAGTGATATATATATATATATAGAGAGAGAGAGAGAGACACACACACACACACACACATTCCTTTTTTCTTTTTTTTTTATATACTATTAGATCATGGAATTAGATGTTAAGAGGCAGCCAAAAAAAAAAAAAAAGAGTCAAGTCCTAGGTAAGGCACAAAACTTAAATCATACATATTATCATATTTGGGGCTATAGAAGGGTGACATAAGACCTTCAATGTGGACCATCTTAGCTCGATACAAGAGTTATGGTCCATGCCTACTCATTATGAGTGTATAGTAAAACTCTACTCTAAAGTTTGGGGAATGGGAGAGTCCTTTGCAATATATGAAAAAAAAGAAGAAGAATAAACTAGAGTATAAAATACTCAATGAAAGGCTATTTAATCCTCACTTTGGTCGGTTCAAGCTAAAAATAGACAACTAAGAAACAAGCATTCACAAATTCATAATCTTTCATTATCCAAGATTTATTTATTTATTAGAACCATATAAATCTTATTAAGCATATTTTTAAAGAACTTACCACTTTATAATAAAATTACGAAGTAAACTAAAAATTGGCAGAATGGTATAATGGTTCCACCTTTTGTCTCCCCTTCATCCTTGTCCCTCTCTCCTCCAGCCTTTTCCCTCCATTCACCCTTATCATTATCTCCTAGAATGACTCTGGACCTTAATCTCTCCCATCACATTTTATTGAGCCCATTTGGGTTTCACTAGTCACAAAGTGTCATATGTCCATTTTAGACTAAGATTTATATGATTCACTCAAAAACAAGGAAAAAATTATCATTCTTACTAAATCATTTTATTTATTTACAAGTTTCCTCTCTTAGGCCCAATTTTTAGTTTTTATTTTAAAATATCTTTCTTATTTCAAATATTAAATTACCATATTAGCCTTACTCACATTTTCAGAAATTCTTATCCTTTTGGAAGGTAAGAAAACCGTGGGACCCTTACTTTTTTTTTTCTAGTGACATTTTTTGTGACCATTAAAAGGTAGATCACATAGTGATCTTAGCCCTCCATAGAGCAAAAATAGAGGGAATCTTCCCTTTGTCCACACAAGTGGTCGAGGTATGCTAGCCATCATTTTGGGTGTTTTTCTTTTTGTTTCACACTTACACAAGCTTCCATACTTAATCAAACATAACTCAACAAACACCTCTAGATAACTGTCATATTATCTGTTATGGATCTTACATTTTTCCTTCTAAAATCTATATAGAAGTATCACTAACTTATATAGTAAATAATACATATAAAAGGTCAAACAAAATCCATTTTGGTAGATCTTAGAGCCTCTGCTTGGTCGTGGCCTTCCTCCGCCAAGAGTGCCATTTTTCTTCTTCTTATTACACAACAAAATGATTAGTATTCAAATATAGACTATAAAAGAGCCATCTAGTAAATATAAGATTATAAGCAAGTATTTCCAAATAAAGCACATCAAAGAGAGGGTAGAGAGTACACTCACTCTTACTTGAAGATGAACAAAGTTTTTCACCTAAAACCATCAAGAAACTAAGTTATCTTCCTTTAAACATTCTAGGTTAGTATTAAAATAAAATTTTGAAACTTTTTCCCTCCTCTTTCCACATGGAACTCGAAACTCATACCTTTGTAAAATCAAGATGAGTTTTGCAACTCATCGTTGTCTTGTAGAGGTACTGTTGATTTTTGGATGATCAAGAGAAAAATATGATCAAATCCAAGACATCATCTCTTTGTCTTTTCAAGGACTCAAAGTATTTTTTTGCGTTTTCAAAACTCATCTTGTTTTTGAGAAAAGAGGAGCAAGAGAAGAATATGAAAAGAGAAGAAAGGTTTTAGAAGAATATTGCCTTGAAAGCTTGAAGTGAAAAAGAGTTTTGGAGCTTTGGTGTGAGATGAAAGCTTGGAAATGAGTAGAAAAGGGGTTAGGGTTTCGATCTTAAGCTCTTGGGTAAGGAAAAAAGGAGCAAAAAGTTGTGTGAGTGAGAAAGGAGGGTGGTTCGATTTTTCAGTTTGAGTGAGTGAAATGAGAGAAAAACTTTTGAAAAAAAAATGGAGAGTGATGTCGTGAGTTTGAGTGAAGTTTTGCTCATTTATTTGTAAGTAAATAAATGTGTGTAATGATTGTGGTTCTAATGAAGTGAAAGATTTTGCCTCCCAAAAGTAAGACATTCTTTAAAGCATAATTTTCTCATTAATGATAGCAAATCTATTTCATTTATGGAATGTCTCCTCATTAACACTGTGCTTGGATGATAGAAAGGAAGGGAAAGGAAAAGAAGATGGAAGGAATGGAAGATGATTTTCCGTTGATTGGTTGGGTGGAAATAGAGAGGAAAGGAAGTGGAAGGAAATGTAATAAA
>JANHAO010019244.1:0-13294 GCA_026873985.1 Saraca asoca
AGAATTGATTGAATGAAATAACTTCCCACCATGGACTTCATCTTTAACATACAATGTACAATGAAAGCAATATAAGATGAATAATAAACCTTTATTATCAAATTAATACAGAATGTACAATCATAGATACAATAGAGCTCAATCATATTGGCCCTAGGGCACCTATCAGACTAACAAGGTAAATGGGTGGCTATCTTTGTGGTGAGGGGAAGGTCAATAGGAACTTTGTGTTTGGCTCTGGGTATGGTCAATAGGGTTATTTGGTTCAAGAATGTGATCAATGGGGATTTACCAGCTACAGTTTGGTTCATTTCGATTTGGTAAAAATATGTTGACGTTCTAGGGAGCTTGCACTCGAGAATTTTAAATCTAGGGGTTTTGTATCTGTAGATGTTGATGGTTCCATATTTGAGTGGTTACTGGGTTCATTGGTTATAGATGGCTAGATTCAGGATTTATTCTTGGTGCACTAGGTTTTTGGTGTGGTTGATGGAACTATTATGCCTGAGGTGGATTGTGTAATAGGATGAGTTGGGAGTGATTGGGGCTTGGCTTGAGACAAGGTTGATTTCTATGAGAACAGGGCTTATGGGTCGGTGAGGCAACAAAGGTAGGACCAATTAAACTTGTGTGCGATTGTGAGTATTTAGCTCTGCTCATAGCTAGCGAACTTGCTCAGCCAAAGTATCATATTCAAGCTTAGTAGCATTTCTTCAAGCTTCTTTTGCCATTTGATCTTTGTGATGTTCTTCTCATGCCCTATCATGGCGTTCCACCGATTAAGATGAGACATGAGCAAAAAGATAGCGTGATCGATGAAGACACTTTGGTGGCTAGGAAAGTCACAAACAACACTAAATGAAACTCTTGAAATGGAATCAATCGATAGTGAAAGGATGTGAGTGGCAAAAGACACCCCTACACAGAGAACATAGTCAGTGATGCATGATGAAAGTAATCCGTTAAGCACACTTTGATACTTAAGTTAGTTTTGCAAACAGTATTGATAAGTAAAAAGTGATTATATGTGCAAATGGGTTACCAAGTGACCTCATATAGGTGTTGATCACATCATTTGTCTTGATTCTTGATAAATAATGAGTAGTCACATGTCGGTGACACACTTCTAGTGTGAACGAGATTCTTGTCTTGTGTACTTGGAAAGTGTCACGCAAGTCATACACGACTTCGAGTGAGTCAACTCACGAATAAGATTGTATGTTGTGAAGTGTTAACAAATTGTCTTGTTAGAGTTTGGCCTATTAGGGTTTCGCCCATTTCAGCGATGTTAAGTCCAATTGAATGGTTATGGCCTAAAGTAGCTTTGGGTTGTAGCCTTCATGCCACCTGCTCGTTATGGATTGGGAGTTGCTTAGTTATACTTCAAGCCGACTGATTGGTCACAGTCTAAAAAAAATTTATTTTGAGTTATGTCAATTACAAATGAAAATTTATAAATTAATAATAATAGATAGCTAATGATAATAAAATTTAGAATCAAATTATAAAGAAAAATATGATAAAAAATTGCAAATTGAAACAAATCATACATCTAAAAAATTTAATCCAACCAAGATTTTTCCTTTGAAGACACGTTATCAAATCGCCTTTTACCAGCATTTATTGTCTAGATGATAATGTCAAAGGAGAAATCTCACCGCTGCTTTGTTAATTAAAATACTAAACTCTCTGAAAAAATTTATAATTTAATAATTTCATTCTTTGAAGATATTACCTTTTTCAATTTTTTCTTTAAAAATAAATATTATGAGATTTATCATTTAATATTTTAATTTAATGCAATTAGATAATAATATTAAAAAATTTATTAAACTAATGATAAAAAGATTGGCAGGTTAAAAGAAATTACCAATTAAACATTAAATGATTATATGAAAAAACATAGACATAAAAATTAAAAAAAAAATCCATCAATATAAACAGGAAAGATAATATTTTCCTTAATCCAATGGAAATCTAAAAAAAGATATATAAAATATTTCTTTTTCTCTTAGCAATATAGCGCGACCTAGGACTCCATCTTTATTGCTAATATGCTTTCATTTTGCAAAAGTAAAAAGAAAAAAACCTTAATTTTTTATTTTAAAAATTGTATGTAAATTTTATTAAAAATTGAAGAAAATTCAATCAACAATGTGGAAATCTAATATTTATTCTCATATTTAATGCTAATTTTTCTTTGAATTCTAAATATGATTATTATTTTGTGATTTTTTATATGATCTAGTGCTTTTAAAATAAAAAATATGATTGTTATAAATATATATATTAGCATTATTTATATGAAGGGATATTTTTAATTCATTTATAAATACTTAATTTGATGTTTGAAAAATTTTAAGACGAATGAAGTTTATATCAAGTTACTCGATTTTATTTTCTAAAAGATTTAAAAATCATTTTGTTTAGAGTATAGATTTGTTTTAAATAAAATCTATTTATTTTTATGTCTTTTTTAATAGTAAAGTAGTAATTCTGTTAAGTTATGTCAATTTTTTTATTATTAATTTGATAAGTTGTATAATTATATAATTTAATCAATTTAAATTATAATATTATATTATAAAATTGAGGACATTATTTTTAAAAGATGAATTATAAAGATGAACGTCTTGTCGCAATGACAGCGTTAAATTACTGAAAAAAAAAATCATAAATTAAGAAGTCAAATGAATTACTTGAATGAAAATTTTTGGCCACATATGGGAGTAGTTAGGTATATCTAAGGACTTTAATTAAAAGCAATAATTATCATTTTTGGTTTTAGGTATTAGTTGGACGTATTTAATTTAAAGAAGAATAGGATACAAAAGTTGGAAATTGTGGGATAATTAATGATATGATTTCAGTGTTAGCTGTTTCCATTAACACGTCTTTCTCTGACAGCTGCAGCTCTTTTGTCGTGCAACGTACGTCGATGTATCAGATTGACGTGTGTTATTTGTGGCTGTATAATGTTCTGATCTTTTTATTAGAGAAAAGAAAGTGAGAAGAAAGAATTTATAATTTTATTATTTAGTTGGACAGAAAATAAGAAAATAATAAGAAAAGAAAATTTTTTTTCTTTATTTGTTTTAGTAGAAAAGTGAGAGGAAAGAAAATTATTTTTATTTTTGTTAATAATTTCATCTTTTAAATAAATAATTGTCATATAAAATATTATATTAATTTATTTTTAAATTATTATTCTTATATTATATTTATAATTATAGCATATTTTTTTATCAATGGAAAGGAGTTAATAATCTTATGAAAAAAAAAAAGACAGAATGGAATAATTGGCGGCATTATATGGAAGAGAACAATAGAAGTTTAAACATAAGTTTCAACAAAAGTTTCTTATATGCAAGCCACGGGGAAAAAGCATATATACAAGCTTCCTATATATTACTGGCAAAAGGTTATATCACATTCAAACTGCAGATTGCAAATTCATTCTAGCCTTATTGAAACAGTCCATATCCCATCCTCCCATAATTTATAAATTAGACTTACACCACAAACATCACATTTAAAAATAGACTTCAAACTATGTCAAGTTTAAACTAAAATAAAGACACTTATATAAACCACTACCACACCACACTTATGAGCTCTTGCTCAACCATACAAGTGCATGATATTAGGAGGCAATTCAGCAAACAAGCATATATAATCTTTCTTAAATCGTCATCCGGAATTACACCATCTTCAAAGCCATTAATTTTATGGACAGAAGAAGTGGCACTTTCATTGTCCTCTGTTAAGTTTCCAACTTGATCTTGATCAGGTTGATTATGGTAAGAAAACAAGGCTGAAGGATAGCATAAAAGTATTAAAAGCTTAACTTTGAAACTAGTGAAAACAGGTAACAGTGATTGATAAGACATATATTGTACCTATACTAATAGGAGGCTAATTCGATCATTAGATATTGTTAGTTGATTTAAAGCATTGGTTGATGGTGGTGATGAATTCGTAACTATTTTATCAGTATCTTCTACAGGAAGATTGACGTTGCACTCTTGAAGTTGGTTGAAAAGAAGCATGCATTTATATAGAAGCTCTTTCCAAGTAGTTTTTCCATGTTCACTCTTCTCTCTTTCAAGTTGGAAAAGTTTCTAAATACCCACGAGAGATACATAATCAAAAACATTTTAGCTTTGCTGATTATGACATCCAATTTTAGGTTGTGTCTTGTTCACATTACACAACATACAATTTTAACAAATAGGTAGACACAATCTTGCTTAAAAGAACTTCTCCCAACATATCAGAATCACAGAATAATTGATGTAGAATATTACTTATTTTTTGTTAGCAAAGGAGGGAAAGCATCATGTGAAATCACATGAGCAGATTGACAGACTAATAACCTACCTCTACTTCAAACTTCTCCTTTGTTAATTGGCTAAGCTCTTTCTTTAGTTCTGTTTAGGAATTGCATAGAGATTTAACCTAGAATTCTTTAAGCATGTCAATTAACAAAGAATTCTAGGTCACTGGGGAGATTCCTTATCAAACACTTCTATAGCCACAATGGAGAAAGGAAAGCAGCATCTAGAGTACTATGCTTGCAAAATATCCTTGGTAGTGGTGGTCAAAAAGTGGAGGATGCTTTTAGTACAAATGAAGAACTTTTTTCTTTCCTATTTCTTTTTTATTAATAGCTTTTAAAGCAATATTAATACCATCTAGAATCAAGGGAAAAAACAAAGAGGCAAATTAAGAGAATTTGGGCTATAGTTGAAAATTCAATAAATAGAAAGAAATCATGTGCAAATGCCTAAGGAAAGCAAACATATACAATACCTCATCCCTAAGGCCTTGGTTAACAATTTCAGACCTACATCTGACCTACCATTTCAAATTGTTCAATTAAATTGTAGTTACAATAGATTCCATTAAAAATAAATAAATAAATAAAAATTGGAGTTCTAATAGAAAGAATAGTGTTATTGTAAACACTCTGATGAAAGATATTAAATATTTCATTCCTCGGCTCAAAAATCAGAAATCTCATCCCGAGAAGCCAAATTAGACTCTGAAATTTTTATAGTTAACGATGAAATTTGATCTTCCAATAGATTCTAACACAATCCCATCTCCAAAAACAAAACTTTAACCTCATTATAGTAGATCACAAAAACCTATAATAGAAACAATGAATAAAAACAATCACTCCTCACCAAAAAGATTGGAAAAAACATAAACCAGTGCCAACAAATACATCAACCACAAAAACAAATATTGAAGATACAGATACCTAGGTTGCAAAGAAAACTAAACAATAAATCGGTGTATTTCTCATATTGTAATCTTATAGTGTTTACGAAATCAAGCAATTCATCATCCTTGAAATCAATCATTAATTCAGATTCAGAAAGATTCACAATGTCTCAGATCTATTGTACCTAATAAAATCAAAACTCCATCAAACAATACTCATAAATAGACGAAACTTCAAGCATAAATAGATTCATAGAAACAAGGGGGAAAAAGAAAAGAGTTTACCTTTGGAAAGCATCATGCCAAAGGCACCATGTTGGACAACAGTCGTTGGGAGAGGGGTTGTGAAATGGCAAAAAAGCTTTTTTTTACCTATTTTCTGCCTAACCTTGACCAGAATTTTTCCTAGTGGGTCCCACATATTATTTTCCACTGGATATCTCTTCTCCCCTATTTTCTTTGCATAACCAAATAGGAGTAAACAATGTTTTCTATCCATTTTTTCTACCACATTTTTCTTTCCTCTAAATTTCCACCCAAAAAAGCAAAGGGTTAGTGTGTGACTAAGGAGTTTAGATTGATTATGACTAACAATTCATGGCAAGCTTATGTGTTGGGTTCCAAGTGTCCTTTACACGTTTAGGAGGCTTCTGATTCAAATTGTGTCAACAAGGAGAGAATAAAATGAATAGCATCTTTAGTTGGATAATAACAACTAATATTATTTTGAGAATTTTTTTAAATATTTTGTATTTAAATTTAATATATATGTATTAAGTGGATTGTCATTCCTACTATCATAAAAGAAAAAGAGAAGAAAATAGAATCAAATATTAAGAAATAAAGGCAATAATAATTTTTTTTTGTCATTTGGTTTAGTCAATGAATAAAATTACATTATCTATGATTCTCTTTCTTATTATTTGATTTGATGGTAGATGATGGTCAATGATGATAGGTGGTGAATGAGTGTTGGTCAACAACAAAGATAGTGATGAATAGTGGTCAAGATTGTAGGTGGTGATCAATGGCTAATGGTATGGTAGTTAACGGTTGTAAACAGTGGTAAGTGGTAATTAACAATTATAGGCAATAGATGGTGATGGATGATTGTTAAAGGTGGTAGTAGAGTTAGATGGTGGTCAATAATGATAGTGACAATGGAAAGTGGTTAACGATAGAAGATGATCATAGGCAATGGTTAATAGCGGTAAGTGATGATGAGTTGAGATTATGAGAGTTTCATTAGGCTCGAAGGAAAGAAAGGCATTATTTATGGTGGATAATATTTCTGAAACTTTAAGTAAGAAAAAAATTTAAAATTGGGAGAGTTTATTAAAGTTAAATAACAATAACAAATTTTACTCTACATGAATTAAATATTCAATAAGAGAATTAATTTTTTTATTCTATTATCCACTCTTAAAATTCTCCAATCAAACATATGGTGGTCACAAAAACAATTAAGCTAACAAGAAAGTGACTTGTTCTTGCAAGAGATTGTGAAACACACACTACTATTGGACCCAAAAGCATAAAAGAGAGAGTGACTTGTGATGGTGAGAGATTGTGAAACACACACTTTTATTACATTTTATTGGAGGGAATAGAAGGAGAATATGAATAAGAATAAGTAAATACTTTGCTTGATATGTACTATAAAATGAAAATGTTCATTCTATCATTTATGGAATAACCTTTTTATACTTTTATCCCTTATATCTTTTATATATTGCAAATTATTCTTATATTAATAAATAATAAAACAATAGCAGCTTCTTAATACTTTTATTATAAAAATATTTTAATAATTATATTTTAATAAAAGAATTAAAAATAAGATTGTTATTAGTAGAATTCGACACTACGAAGTGGGCTAGCAAAAGCCTAGAGGGAGCCAAGTCTAACAGAAGAAAACGAGCTTGACAGGCCACGAGGTCGTTGTGCCAAGAACTTCAACTCGCTAAGGATCTGAGCTTGCTGGCCAAACAAGCTTGGAGCTCACAAGCTAGCAGTAGCCCAACATATGAGCTCCAACTCACTGGGACAAAGTTCTACCCAGTTAGAAGCTTGTTGAGGTTGAGCATAAGGATAGCAAATAACTTTCATTGCCATTTTGCAAAATACGATCGTCGAGCCCCACACGTAGAAAGTAACCTGCAGAAGCCAATCTATAGTACTCTAGGCAATCTTGTTCATTTAATATTTGATGTAATAAATGTACAATTTACTTAGTTCCATTTGTATCCCTCCATGCTTATATAAATGAGGGGCTAGAGCCATTTTAGAGTGTGTGTGTGTGTGTGTGTGTGTGTGTGTGTGTGTGTAAGGGAGGACACTAGTAGAGACTTTACCGAAATCCATAGCCAAAACCCTGTAAACACTATTCCAAATTAATAAAAACACATCATGGATGTAGGGTCTGGTACTATCTGAATTTGGCCAAACCACATTAAACCTTCATGTGTTTCCTTCCTCTAGTCATCTAGTGCCTTTCTACAGCTTCAATAACTGGAAAATAGCTTAGGTCCCAAAAGAAACCCTTCTGTTAGTTGAATTCAAGGTTAACTAAAATCCACCATCAATATTTTGGCATACGCGGTGGGACACATCTATGTACTAGTTAATCTTCCATCTTCTGTTTAACTCCTTGTGCAATGATAGTGGCCAGAGGGAGAACCACAAGAACTTCAAATGCCCAAGTTAACCCACCAAAGGGTCATGTTTCATCAATGAATTCTTTGACAGTTCTTGTTGCAGGAGTCACTACCTTTCTGCCCCCAACCAACTCCTTTCAACCTGCCATTATCACAAATAGAAGCGAAGGAATCCAAGTCTGGCTTCAATGCCAAGAGAAGATAGAAAATATGATGGGAAAGCTGACTAGAGTGGTCACCGTGCTAGCTCAAAGCCAAGCTCAGGGTTTGCAAAGATAGGCCGAAGTCACCACACTTGGAAATGATCACTAGCAGCACTAAGCTGGATGTTCAAGTAGAGCTAGAGGAGAGCACATTCCAAGTCACTACAGTCATGACTAGGAGAATCAACAACCTCTAGTATGAGACCCACTTGCAGAAGAATTGTTTTAGAAAATGAATCAATTCAAGGAACGTCTTTGGATTTCGGATAAGCCAACTCACTATGAAGTGAGGTCATTATTCATCGAAGAGATAAAAGTGTAACCCCTTCCCCTGAAGTTTAAAGTTCCCTTAATTCCACTCTATGATGGGGATAGAGACCCATATGATCATCTAAATGTATTCAATGTCTAGATGGACCTCATGACGACTAACCTTCTTGTGAAATGTCATGTATTCCTAACAACATTGGGGGGTTTGCCACTAATGTGGTTTAAAAGCCTTCTAGCTTATAGCATAGGTAGCTAGGAAGAATGTCAGAAGAGATTCATTAACCAGTATCGAGCATTGAAAAGACAGCTCGATCCACCTTGCCATCTCGCTACGATCTTTCAATGAAAAGAGGAGTCATTAAAGGACTACATCTCTTGGTTCAGGCAAGAGGCTAATAATGTAGAAAATCCTTCAAAAGAAACTATTTTGGCAATGATCTCTACGAGACTCCGCAAGGACGGGAAGCTATACAAAAGATTTAGAAGTTACCGATGAAGGATCTTGGGGATTTCTACAAGTGAGCTGTGAGGCAAGCTAGATAGGATGAAACTTTCAACTCAAAGAGGTTTGAATCGAGTAGCTCATATCAAAATAAGAGGAGGAGTAGTCACAGAGAAAGAAAGGATGGCTCCAATCTTCAGATCATCAAGAGAAACAAGGATGAGTGGCCTCACTCCAAGGTCACCACAAAAGGTATAGTGTTCTATCTGACACTCAGGATAGGATATTCCTAAAAGAATGAGATAGAGAAGATTTTGGAAGCCCAAGTCTCAATGGACTCCTAGTCGGCACAGAAATAAAAATAAATTCTATGCCTACCACAACGAGGCTAGACACAACACCTCGAAATGTTAGGCATTGAAAGACACAATAGAAGACCTCATCAAAAGAGGGCGCCTACAACGGTATGTGGTGCGACCTGCGGAGCAACGATCTCAACATCCCCAATCCCAGCCAAGAACGAGGAGGTTCAATTCAGATTATATATTGATAATGTGCTTTAGTTTTTTTCTATTTATTATCTTTATCAATGTATAATTTTGTTTTGCTTATTGTAATGTAGAGTCCTGTATGCTAGCGTAGCTACGTGCTCACTGAGGTGTGAAGGTGCTCTTAAAAACTCAATGCCAGTGTAGCTAAGTGCTCGCTGAGTCATGGAGGTACTCTTAAAAACTCAATGCCAATGTTGCTACGTGCTCATTGAGTTATGGAGGTACTCTTAAAAACTAGTTGTGTGCTCATTGAGGCACGGAGGCGCTCTTAAAAACTTAATGCCAGCATAGCTATGTGCTCATTAAAGTGTAAAAGTGCTAAAATTACCCTGATTGTTTGTCTAAAGCAACAAGATCACTGTGATTTGTAGCTCTCATATGACCAAATGTTCGTAGCTCTGATACAATCTAATGTTCGCAGCTCTCATGCAACCTAATGTTCGTAGTTTTCATACAACCTAATGTTCGCAGCTTTCATGTGACCTAACATTCATAGCTTTCACGCAATCTTTCTAGATAAAACTCACCATTCACTGAAGGCGCAAAATGTCTAGAATCATTAAAGTATATGACTAATCGATCATCAAAATATTTCATTCAAGCTATTATACAGCTACTCATGCAAGCAAAATGTTCAATACAATAATTCAAGAGTTACAAAGGAAGCTCACTTCAGTAAAACCTCATTTAATGAGATAAATCTACAACAGAAGATCCAAGGTACAAGATCAAAAACAAAAAGCCTAAAACTATTGTTGAAAGCAGAAAGCTAGCTACCGAGAGATAGACTTCCACCAGCAGGAAGACCAACAAGCTTGATTGCTCCTGCTTATATCCCTCCTCAGCCAATGGTTCCTCTTGACCCAGGCCCAGAGCCATTTAAAAAGATGTCAAGAGTCTGGCTGGCAAGGCTGAAGCTCATAGTAGAATTGTGAGGAAATAATCCAAGATCTGCACTAGGCTTCCCCGTAGCTAGCATAAAGAGCTATGCATGGGAGTTATGTGCAGTAGGCCATTCATGCCTTGAGATCTTCTATAATAGGCCATACGCGCCTTAGAAAGCTTCGTAGGAAGCCAAGCTATCAAAAACATGGGGGGCTTAACTTTGGTACCCATAGAAGCATTCCACTGAGAAACCTGAAAAGCTTCACAAGCATTATCTAGGCCAGATGGGTCCGCTGAAAGATCCAAAGGATAAGTGGTTGCCCCCAAATTGGACAATCTGAAAAGAATGGGATTGCCATGCCAATAATTGAAAGTCATGCTCAGAAATAGGTATGGCTTGGTTCAGTTGAAGTGAAAGATTTAAGTTTAAAGTGACTACACGATAGACTAAGCATTGAAGACTTTGACTAAGAAGAACCTTCCAGAAAGAATAACAACTCCCAATCAAGCAAATTGAGAGTTGGGGGGCTAGTGTTATCAGTAGAATTTGGCACTGCAAAGTGGGCTGGCAAAAGCTTAGAAGGATCCAAGTCTAACAGAAGAAAACGAGCTTGCCAGACCACGAGGTTGCTGTGCAAAGAACCTCAGCTTGCTAAGGATTCGAGTTCACTGGCCAAACAAGTTCGGAGGTCGCAAGCCAGTAGCAGCCCCAGCATATTAACTCCAGCTCATTGGGACAAAGTCCTACCCAGCCAGAAGCTCGCTAAGGTCAAGCATAAGGATAGCAAACAACTTACACCGTCATTTTGTAAAATACGGTCGTTGGGCCCCACACGCAGAAAGCAACTTGCAAAAGCTAATCAATAGTACTCTAGGCAATCTTGTTCATTTAATATTTGATGTAACAAATGTACAGTTTACTTAGTTCCATTTGTACCCCTCCATGCTTTTATAAATAAGGGCTAAAGCCATTTTAGAATGTGTGTATAAGGGAGGACACTAGTAAAGACTCTGCCAGAATCCATAGCTAAAACCCTATAAACACTATTCCAGATTAATAAATTAACTCCATGGACGTAGGCTCTAGTACTATCTGGATTTGGCTAAACCACATTAAACCTTCACATGTTTCCTTCTTCTCTTCCTTCCTCTAGCCATCTAGCGCCTTTCTACAGCTTCAACAATCGGGAAACAGCTTGAGTCCCAAAAGAAACCCCTCCGTTGGCCGGATTCAAGGTCAACTGAAATCCACCGTCAATAAAGATATTTTTATATTATTTATAAAAATAAACATTGTCTATTATACAAAATTATTTAATATAAAATAAAACTCAATCAATTAGAATTTATTGATATATAAGGAGAATCAAAATTATGGAAAGAAGGTTAGCATACTTGAAGAGTAAACCAATGCCATGCTAATATGTAAGGAGAGTCAAAATTATAAAAAAAAAATGCTAGCAAACTTGAAGAGCAAATTAATATTATACTATTAGCAAATGCTAGAGATTTCTGACAATTAGCATGATGAATATTTAGAGAATATGACTTAATTATTTAACTTATATATTATAATTATTATTTTGTTGTCATTATAATATCACCTATTTAACTTTTAGATGATTGTTATGTAATTTGAGAAATTAATATCTTGCCTATTTTTACTACTTTAGATATATTTTATTTTTTTTGTTTTAAGATATTATTGCAATTGATTATTTTTTTTATCATTCCATTTATTAAACATAATATTTTATAATTGACAACATTGAATTTTCAATAATTGTGAAAGTTTTCACTATAACATTTCTAGCCTTTGGCAACACTTAACTTAGCAACAGTTAAAAACTGTTGCCTATAACTAGAATAGGTAATAGTTTTTTGTATTGTTGCCTTTGCTCATAATTTTAGGCAACAATCACTTAAAATTGTTGCCATAAATACAACAGACAATACTTTTTTAAGTGTTGCAAAAATTTGAGTAATAGACAACACTTAAATTGTGTTGCCAAATAATTTTTTTTACAAAAAATTTATAATATTTAATTTAATTATTTTTATTTTTATAACTTTTCTCTTTTTCTTTTTGTTAAAATAGTTTTCCTGTGCATTCTGTTCTTGCCTCCACCATTTTTCCTCTTTTCCCTCTCTGCTCTCCCACGTGCCAACCATAGCCCATTCTTCCTGATTTTGATTTTACTTCTTCTTTTGCTTATGATTGTGTAATGCTTGCTCTGCTACTACATCTACTTTTGTTGGTGTTGCATCTGCCTCTGCTTCTGCTACATCTACTTCTACTTCTGCTACCTCTACTTGTGTTGCTGGTCAATCCTTTTGGGTGCGATTCTGCTTCTGCTTCTTCTACTTGTGCTTCTGCTTGCCAAGTTCTCTAATATATATTGAGCTAGCGATCCAACCTACACCAAAAAATGTCAGGGTAAGTATTTTATTTTGTATTTGATTGAATCTTCTACTTTGTGGACTTTATTTTGATGATAACTAAAAGAGTGCCATTGAGCTTTCATGACTTTTAATGAAATTAGAACCAATGAAAATACAAATTGATGATGTTTAATTTCATGAAATTAGATGAATTAGAGATAGACCTATTTATAAGCATAGAACTGCCCGTAGCTGAGGATAGGGCTGTGTAATTTCAGGCTATAAATCGATTCCCATTTGAATTTTCACATATAAATGCATCAACAAATAGATTAAAGAATCGATTCACATATGTTTCATCGTCATAAATCGATTTGGTAATCAATTCATGTTATGCTATCGTGTTCGACCTTTCCAGATCGGAGGTTTAGAAACTTTATGAAATCGATTCATTTTTAAAGAATCGGTTATTAAATCGATTCATATGAGGCTGTCTGCTAAAATTCCTCACCAAAGGTTTAGAAACTTCTGTGATTGATTCAATCGATTTGAATCGATTTTAGAATTGATTCATTAGCAATTTTTTTTTTCATTTGATGATTTGATATGATTATTTTGTCTTGTTACTTGATTTTATTTTCTCACTAGACTAAAGTTTGTCACAAAGGATTGGAT
>JANHAO010019245.1:0-13291 GCA_026873985.1 Saraca asoca
CACATTGTTTTCAACATCAACACAATAAGAAAATTCACTATGCAAACTATCAAAACACAAACATATAACAAAGTCTCAGAGACAACAGTCAGAAGCCATGTCGAAGTAGATTTTCTATGTGTCATGCAACTCAAAACAAGAAGAAGGGGTCTAGTATGTTAATAGTGGTTGTAGTAATCATATGACAATAACCAAGGAGATTTTTATCTCTTTGGATGAGAAATTCAAGTCTAAAGGAAAACTTGGAGATGGCAAGTCTGTGGATGTAGAAAGCAAAGGTGTAATTGTTGTCTAAACTAAAAGAGGCAATCCAAAACATATAAAGGATATTCTTTATATTCCTTTATTATCTCAAAATCTCTTGAATGTTGGCCAGCTTGTACAAAATTTTAATGAATTAAAATTTGATGAAAAAGGATGCATGATAGTTGATAAGAAGCAAAACCAGCTGGTCGCTATTGTACAAATAACTTCAAACGAGCTTTTTCCGCTATATATGAAGCAAAAACGAGGCCTTTCTCTTAAAGCTCTAGTTGTAACAAGTTTTTGCTATGGCATTGTAGATATGGCCATTTGAATTATCAAAGTTTGAAAGAGCTACAATAAAAGGACATGGTGATTGGCCTTCCCTCAATAAACATCAGTCATGATATATGTGAAGGATACATCTATAGCAATATACATAAATTGTCTTTTCCAACTTCATCTTGGAAAGCCAAAAAACCACTACATCTTGGAAAGCCAAAAAACCACTAAAGCTTATCCATGCAGATCTTTGGGGATGTACAAGAATTCCATGACTTGGTGATAAGAGGTATTTCTTACTCTTTGTTAATGACTATTGTAGAATGATGTGGGTTTATTTTCTTGAGCAGAAATCATATGCTTTCTCAAAGTTTTTGGAGTTTATGGCTCTAATAGAGAGATAAAGTGGGCAGAAGATCAAAACATTAAGAACTAATCCTGGTGGAAAGTTCATTTATAAGCCCTTCATGGATTATTGCAAAGCAAAAGGCATTCAAAGGCAACTTTATGTTAGTAGATGTTTGCAACAGAATGGCATGGTTGAGAGAAAGAAAAGAAGCAAAATTCAAATGGCAAGGAGTATGATAAAAGTCAAAGGACTTCCTAATAACTATTGGGTTGAGGCTATTAACATAGTTGTTTATCTTCTTACAAGCTATCTATATAGTGTCTTATTTGTCTTCTCCTTGCCAACATCTTTCGAAAGCTTTCACTAACCAAACACCTTATAAAGCATGGCATAAGAGTAAACTAAAGGTTGATCACTTAAAAGTCTTTAGTTGCATTGCCCATTACTATGCTCATTCCTAAGATAGAGAGAAGCTTAATGAGAAGGGTGAAAGAAGCATTTTTCTTGGTTATAGTGATGAATCAAAAGCCTTTTGCTACTCTAATTCTATCCCCAAGAAGTTTCTTATCTTTAGAGATGTGATTTTTTATGAAAGTAAGTCTTAAGAGTACAAAAGTGGAGGAACTCATGTTGATGTGGACATTTTTAGAGGTTTCAGGAGGAATCATCAAGCTCAAAATGATAAGTTAGCAGTTGAATTATCTGCTAAAGCTGAATCAGAACTAGAATTTACAATTGAGTCAACTTTTGACTTAACTCCTAAAAAGACTAGACATTTGCATGAACTTTATAATAGTGTTACTTTCATTGCTTTTGAGCCACAAAGCTTTAAAGAAGCATCAAAGGAAGAAGCATGGAGGAACACTATTGATGAAAAAATGAAGATGATTGTGAAGAATAAAACTTGGGTGCATGATATACCTAAAAACATGGAGATTATTGGCTTGAAATGGGTGGTCAAAGCAAAATTTAATGAAGATGGCTCTTTTCAAAAACACAAAGCAAGACTTGTAGCAAAGGGATATACACAACAAATCAGAGTAGATTTCAATGAAACCTTTGCTTTGATTACTAGAATGGAGACCATAAGAACCTTTCTTGCTCTTGCTGCACAAATAAAGCTTTTGGTCTATTAATTAGATGTGAAATCAACATTTCTCAATGAAGAACTTGAAAAAGAAGCATATATGGAATAACCACTAGGCTATGAGGTTCAAGGGCATGAAGATAAAGTGTATCACCTTCAAAAGGCCTTATATAGCCTAAAACAAGCTCCAAAAGCTTGGGATGGCAAGATTGATGACTATTTTCTACAAAATGGATTCAAAAGAAGTCCAAGTAAGCCCTCTTTTTACATGAAAACTCATAGTTCTCATGACTTTCTAATTCTTTGCTTATAAGTTTTTAATTTGATTTATATTGGAAATAATAGAGTTTTATAGAAAACTTCAAAAAAACCATGATGAACAGTATGAGATGATAAATTTAAGCCTTATGAAGTATTTGTTTGGCATGCAAGTGAAGTAAGAACATGTAAGAATTTTTCTTTCTTAAGAGAAGTATGCTGCAAATTTATTGAAGAAGTTTCAAATGGTAGAATGCAAACCAGCACCTACTTCCACGGATGTTAATGAGACGCTTTTGAAAGATGATAGTAAAGAGAAGACAGATAAGACATTATATAGAAAGTATGTAAGTTCACTCATTTACCTCACTAATACAAGGCCAGATATTGTATATATTGTTAGCATTTTATCTCGATTTATGAGTGACCTTAGCAAGCATCACTATGCAATAGCCAAGAGGATTTTAAGATATGCCAAAGGCACTAAAAGCTATGGTATTTTATACTAAGCAGAAGAAGACATCAAGCTGATTAGTTACATTAATAGTGATCGGGCTGGTTCAATTGATGCTAGAAAAAGCACTTCAAGTTAGTTATTTTTTCTTAGAAAGCAAGGTTGTCTCATGGTCATCTAAGAAGTAGAAGACCATTGCTTTATCTTTAGCTGAAGTTGAATACATTGCTACTACTAGTGCGACATGTGAAGTTATCTGGCTAAAAAGGAATTTCGAACAATATGAAGCAAGACCAAGACTCCCCCATTATTATCTTTTATGACAACATGTTTAGTATTGTTGTGCTAAAGAATCCTATTTTCTATAACCACACTAAACATATTAAGCTTAGGTTTCACTTCATTAGAAAGAAGGTAAAAGAAGAGGAGATTGAGCTCAAGTTTTGAAAGATTAAAAACTAATTGGTGGATCTTTTTATGAAACCAATTTCTCAAGACAAGTTTCTTTACTTTCGATGTAAGCTTGATGTTCTACAATATTCAGAATTAAGAGGTGGTGTTAGAATTTAATTTAGACATTTCAAGAGTCATGAGTTAAGTCCATCAATTCAAGCACTACAATAATTAGGAGTTATTTCCATAATACAAGGCATAATGTATTTACTCTAGGCATATGACTTTCTAGTTTATAGTTCATGAATGTTACAACTCTAGAGCTTTCTTAGGAGTACTATATAAACAAAGGTTGTATGAGTCTATTATATAAATATGATCAAAATTTAGACCTCAAAATAATTACAAACCATTTTCCTTCACTTTCTCTTTTGCTGCACGTTTGTTTTAGAACTTTTATAACTATACTAGAATTTCTTCTAACACTATTAACTTTACTTTAGTTTCCTTGCATCTATAATCATTAGCGAGCCTTTTAATTAATATAGGTATCTCAGGGTGGAGGTTTTACCCTTTATAGTAAGTTTATTAGTTCTTTATGGAATTGGACGGAAATAAGTTTTTTCTTCTAGAAATTAAAAAGTAGTCTAGATCTATTTAGTTTGAAGAGGTCCTCTATACACACGAAGAGTTTGAAAAAACCAATTGTCAAAGTTCAAGCACCATTCTTGGGCTTCATTTGCCATTCATTTTGCAATCTTTGATATTCATTGAGAGTAAAGATGGAGGTGTTTAAGAAATCTTGACTAGATAGGATGTGATTCTTAATTTTATCATGTATAGTTGTCAACTTAATTTAATAAGTATGGATCCCATACACTAAATATATAGACCATTTTGAAATTTTTACTAACCTTTGAACTGTGTCCTAAAGTGTATCCATTTTGTGCTAAGAATCTTCAAAGTTTTTTAATTAGCTTTGCATTTCTAGTCTTAAGCCTTGGTGTGAGCTTTCCAGGCCTCTTCTGTCACCTTTCTTCCAATAGTGGTGGTTCCTATATGAATAAATAGGAGATCAGATAATGGAATTCAATGAACTCCTAATCATTCATTGTCTCATTGTTTTTGAACCATTAATGCCACTTATTAGTTTATCACTAATTTCATTATCGTTGCAAATTCTTTAAGTCATTGTCTCATTAGATTCTTAATTGGTTTATCATTGATTTCATTATTGTTGCAAATTCTTTTTATCTCTATCACTTGAAATTAGTAGGTCTCTACATAATGCACTATAATTCTATTGCAAATTCTCAAAGGAATTTGTCACTTGAAATTGGTAGTTTTCTACAAAATGCTCTATTATAAATAATCTACTACTAAGTGATTTTCATACCTGTAATTTCTAATATATTCTCTATACACGACAACAACAAAAAACTTGTTATTTCTAACAAATTTTCTATCAGAATAGATTATTGGAAATAGCAACCAAATTTTAAAAGATGTTTAACTATCGACTACTAAAACCAATCAAAAACATTTCAAAAACTCCATTGAAAATCGGTCATACATTGAAATTTGTTGAAAAATAGACACAAATTTTAAAAAATTATGCTCGCTTCTTCCAATGAATTTCAATGTATAACTGGTTTCTAATAAAAAAGTCCATCAAAAAATTGAAAAATTTTAATGGCCTACCTGCTCGATCTCCTCACTTATTTCACTCTTCTTCTTCTTCCTCTACCACACCAAAACTCTTTCTTGTTTTCTAAGCTTGATATTCGGTATTTGAAGGTATTTTTCATAAATCTAAATCAATTAAATTATTTTTACTGCTTTGCTTTCCATTTTAAATTCCATGATTTAGTTGGCTTTGCTTATTTTAATGTATATAGTTTTAGGCTATTTTATTAGAACTTATTTTAAATTAGAAATTATATATATATATTGATTTTGTTAATTTTTGAAATTAGTAATTGTCTTGTAGATATTAATTATTAATTATGTTGTTGCTTTGCATTTGGTGAATGAAACTATTGGAATTAAAATTTTATATTGTTGAAAATATGAATGTAGTTACTATTACAGAAACTCTGTCAACAAAATTTTTTTGTGAGTTATAATGAAATGTTAACAAACCTTCATATGATTTTACATGTTTGAAAATATTTAGTAAGCAGGAGAAAATATGTATATAAGTTAGGTTATGTATAAAGATTTAGCACATTTCAATGTAAACTTTGAAAAATAAAATATAAAAATTCTAAAATATTGTAGGTGGATAGACTTATTTTGAGATGTAGTGGATATATTGCATATTTTCTTAATAGAGTGGAAGAATTTATCGATTTTGTAAGACCTCATCCAATTTATTTATATGATGGTAGAATAAGGTGTTCATGTTCTAAACATAAATGTAGAAAATTTTCACCTCTTGATGAAGTTAAGGTTAATTTGTGCAGATTTGAACTTAAATATAATTACTGGTGGTGGACTGATCGTGGTGAAGAGAGACCTATAGAAAAGTGAGAGTCTTTTAGTAGTGTGATATGGGATTTGCATGAGACAAGTAATAGATATGAAAATATAGTGTTGGATGCTAATTAGTTAGACGTTGCAACTTACCTAAGAAGCAATGTAGAATAGCCTCCAAATAGGAATGCCCATAACTTTTATGAAATGTTATAACTATTATGGACAGGTTATACTAATCATTCAAAGTTTCCATTAGCACTAAAGATGTTAAGCATAAAATCCAACTTTAACTTATCTTAGAATTCTTTTAGTTAGATTATACAACTTATGACCGAGATGCTCTTGTCTAATAATATTGTTCCTCCTAACTTTTATGAAATAAGGAAGTTTATGAAGATGTTAGGATTGGGGCATAAGAAAATAGACTATTGTATGAAAGGGTGCATGTTGTTCTATAATAAGGCTAGATTTGATAGAAAATGTATGTTATAGGCAAAAAAAGGTCATAAGAGAATAAGACAAACTTGAGCCCGATAGAGGCCAAGTCACCCACCTCACTAAGGATGCCCCACAAGAACCATCTCACTTATCGTCACGAGACCGGCTCTCTAAGCAGCCGACAACCCAGCCCGAACTCACTATTCTGCAATAGTGACACCAAGCTCGCTACAAGCAATCCTCCATAGCGATCCTTCCGTAACAACCCCGAGCAAAGAATCCTAGCTTGAGATGACAGATGCCTCACACAGTAAAATAATATCGAGTAGAAGATGCACACAGATGCCAGTCCATAGCCTACAAGAGGGGCCCACTCCATAGAAAGGAGCCTGCAATAGTCAGATTGCAAGAGTCTATTTGTCTTTTGTATTTATTTCTTAATGTAACACAACTGTAGCTTGTAATTAATGTATGTGACTCTTCCTTCCTCTATAAATAGGAATGCATTATTAGAAGAGGAGGAGAGGCCAGAAACCTATATGCCAAAACTTTGTAAAAATTCCTTCTCAAATATGAATAAAATCTCTGTCGTGGACATAGGGTCCGGTACTGCCCAGATTTAGCTAAACCACATTAATAATACTGCACCACATTCACCTCTTCCCTCTTCCTCTCCCTTTATCTCTCACACTTTGGGAAGCAGCATTGGGTCTATGAATTCACCCCTGTTGGTCGAAATCTGAAACTCTCCATACAAACCAAATTCTGACATTAACATTTTTGGTATCATTTGTAGGGATCCATCTGCTCTCTGAAGTCTCTATTATAGCTTAACAAGGGTGAGAGGAAGAACCACTTGGAGTTTGACCACTCCAGCTCCCCAACTAGTAGGTACACCCACTGTAGGAGTTCACCAGTAGTCTACTACTACCCCTGAAACTCAAGAGGCTCAAATGCCCAACCAACCCCAACCAGTACTCGAAAACACAGTAAGAGAGTTAGTTGAAACTATCAAAGCGTTAGCACAGGCTCAAGCTCAGAGCACACAAAGATAAGAAGAAATCATGACATAGCTCCAGAACCTTCGTAAAGAGACTTAGAGGGAAACTCACGAAGATCATGATGGCCAACAACTGAGGGGCTCACAACGAGTAGGAAGCTCCACCCCTTAGTCTGAAACATAGAACCAGACAATGGAGGAAATCCTCCTAAAGCTTAAGCAACTAGAAGAATGCCCACAGCCTCAAAGCAACTAACCTTGCTATGAGGAAAGCTCACCATTTTCTGTGGAGATCAAGATGCAGCCTTTCCCATAGAAGCTTAAAGTGCTCGTGATTCTGTTGTACGACGGGAACAGTGACCCAAGCGATCGCCTGGGCGTGTTTAATATCCAGATGGATCTCCAAACAACTGATCCCCTGATGAAATGTCATGTCTTTCTAGCCACATTAGGAGGAGTATCCCGGGCACAGTTCAGACACCTTTCGGCTCATAGCGTTGGCAGTTGGGAAGAATGCCAAAGGAAATTCATTGACCAATATCAGGCACTCAAGAGACAGCTCGCGCCTCCTTGGCGTTTAGCAATGATCTTCCAGCATAAGAACGAATCATTGAAATATTATATAGCCTGATTCAGGCATGAAGCCAACTCCATGGAAAATCCTTCAAAGGAAAGTCTCTTAACAGCCATCTCAGCAAGACTTCACAAAGATGAAAAGCTATACAGAAGCCTCTATAAGTCCCTAGCCTAAGACCTTGCTGAATTCTACAAGTGAGCTACCAAACAAATAAGATGGGAAGAAACCTTCGGAACGAGGGAACCTAAGCAGAAAGTAGACGCCAGTGGTCCCACTGCATGTAAAAAGAGGAATGACAGGAGTCGTAGTCATGACCCCACTCCTCAGCTTACAAAGAAGGCAAAGCCTCAGCGACTTGAAGGTTGCTTCGAAAGCTATAGCATCCTATCGGACACACAAGATAAAATTTTTGCAATGAAAAAGCACAACGAGGACTTCGAAAGGCCCAAACTAATGAGAGCCTCCACCAAGTTCAGAGATGCAAGCAGATTCTGCGCTTATCATAATGAGGTTGGACACACTATCTCAGAGTGCCGGGTACTAAAAGATGCCATTGAGGACCTTATTAGAAGAGGTCAACTATAGGATTATGTGGTAAGACTGTCAGAGTAATGAGCTTAATAGGCTTAGCGAATCGCTACCCAAGAGCCGGAGCCCACTATTAGAACCATATTCTAATCCTATAACATTTACTTATGATCAATGACGATAAGTTGTATCAATTATTTCATGCTGAATCAATGTAAGTTGCCGATTGGCCGAAAAAGCATTATCCAAGCAGTGAGTCTTCACTCCACCATTGCAAGGATTCATTCGGGGGTGAGATAGTGTGAGGCCTACCCCGTCGATACATCTAAAGCAAACCAAATCCCATGAACTACAATTGAGAGTACAAATTCCCTGACCACTGAGCAATGAGCTTGCTGTGGTATAGACGTGTGACCTCACTATTCAACGAGCAGTCATCTCAATTATTGTAAAACCTGTCCAAGGGTGAGACGACCCAGAGCCTACCTCATGTCCGAGGGTGAGATGGTCTTGAGCCTACCTCGCGTCTGAGGGTGAGATGGCCCAGAGCCTACCTCATAATAGCATAAAAAAACAAAACCTATCCGAGGGTAAAATAGCCCCAGAGCCTACCTCACCTCCGAGGGTGAGACAACTTGAGAGCCTACCTCAACAGCATATTCAATTCAAACAATAGACAATCAGCTCATCACATGGCAAGGATGCCAACACAAACACATCGCAGCTATCATGTAATTCACATATTCATGGCCAACATGCGGCTAGAAAATCATGGTTCACACACCTGATCTCTTATCTGTTGCAGCTCACATGTGACCCAATTCTTACTTGCCAAAGGTAACCAAACAGAAAATGAAAAGTCAAAAAGCACAGCTGATTGGCCAAAGAAACATTTCATTCATCATTAGAAATGTACAAGCAGTGGTGCACAAAGCATCCAATACAACTTTCAAAAGCTCACATAGCTAAAAAAGAGCCTCAAAGAGGCAAGATTACATCAGATGAAGAAGAAATATAGAAACAAAGGCAAGAAGCCTGCAAGCCTAATATTACCATTCCAGTAAGAAAGCGATGAGCCAGCTAAACCAGGAGGCAAACTCCCACTAGTAGGAAGACCAGCAGTTCCAATCCTGCAGTCTTCCCTTACCCAGTCGATGGTTCCTACTGGACCAAACCCAGCACGGCTCAAAAGGACACCAAGAGTCCTAATAGCCATGCTAGGTTCTATGAAGGAAACCAGGGAAGATAGTCCAAGATCAGCACCAGACTCCCCAGGAGCTCACCAGATGGATCTTGCAGCAAAGCCACGTACAACAGGCTATCCATGCCTCCCAACACTCTATAATAGGCCATCCATGTCTCAACAAGCTTCATTGGAAGTCAAGACACCAAAAACACAGGGGGCTCATCATCCTCTTCCATCAAACCTCTCTGAGGCAAACAAAGAAGTCCCTCAAGGTATAAAAAGACCAACTTAGCCTATCAAAGAATCCAGAAGACATCTGGCTGATTTTCATCCTACGGCCCAAAATGAGCAGGTAATGCCATGCTAATGGCCAAAAATGGCAAACATGAGAAGGCATGGCCTAAAGTAGAATGAAAAGACATCTGAAATGACAATCTGATCAAACAAAGACTCTGACTAAAGATATGAACAAAGCCTCAGAAAAATTACAACTCCCGGTCCACAAAGCAAATGAGAGTTGGGGGACTTATGTTATAGGTAAAAAACTGTCTTAAGAGAATAAGACAAACTCGAGCCTGGCAGAGGCCAAGCCACCCACCTCGCTAAGGATGCCCCACGAGAACCATCTCACTTATTACCTGAAAGAGATATGATGAGGTCGTCATGAGATCGGCTCGCTAAGCAGCTGACTACCCAGCCTGAACTCGCTATTATGCAATAGTGACACCAAGCTCGCTACAAGCAATCCTCCACAATGATCCTTCCACAACAACCCCAAGCAAAGAATCCCAGATTAGGATGACAGATGCCTCGCATGGTAAAACAATATCGAGCGGAAGATGCACACAAATGCCAGTCCACAATCGATAAGAGGGGCCCATCCCGCAGAAAGTAGCCTGTAACAGCCGAATTGCAAGAGTATCTTTTTTATTTATTTCTTGATGTAACACAACTATAGCCTGTAATTAATGTATGTGACTCTTCCTTCCTCTATAAATAGGAATGCATTGTTAGAAGAGGAGGAAAAGCCAGAAACCTATATGCCAAAACTCTGTAAAAATTCCTTCTCAAATATGAATAAAATCTCCATCGTGGACGTAGGGTCTGGTATCGCCCGGATTTAGTCGAATCATGTTAAAAATACTGTGCCACTTTCACCTCCTCTTTCTTCCTCTCCCTTCATCTCTTACACTTCGAGAAGCAGCATTGAGTCCACGAATTCACCCCCATTGGCCGGAATCTGGAACTCTCCGTACAAACCAAATTTTGACATCAACAATTTAGAATTTGTGATTTGCCTTGGTGTAAGGAATGAAGGACAAGATGGAATAGCAAATAAATTTCCTTTAAGAAAATGTATTATCAACCTTTAATCTTAAGGTTGCAAAGGTTGTATGCTTTGATGAAGTCGGCTCCTTATATAAGATGGCATCATGAGAATTGAAAGGAAAAGGGTGTTTTGTGTCATCCTTCGATTGGAAAAGCTTGGAAACAATTTGAGCAAAAATACCCAGAGTTTGCAGCTGACCCTTGAAATGTAAGACTTGGATTATGTTATGATGGATTCACTCCATTTAGTCATAATGTTGTATTGTATTCATGCTAGCTAGTAATAGTCACTCCTTACAATTTGCCTCCATATATTGTATGATAATTCCATAAATGTTCCTAACTTTGATCTTCCCAGGTCTACAAATCCAAAGAGTAAAATTGATTCATTCATCAGCCATTGATAGATGAGTTACTCACTTTGTAGAGTGATGGCGTTCTGGTATATAACATTTCAATGAAGTAAAACTTTCAAATGAAGGCCCCATTGATGTGAACTATCAATCACTTTCCTGCATATAGGATATTATCTGGTTGGCAAATGACTGAAAAATTAGCTTGCCTAATATGTATGGAATCCACAAAATCATTCACCTTAAAGTATAGGAGGAAACAATCACAGTTTGATTGTCACAAACATTTTTTACCATATGATTATCTTTACAAAAGAAACAAGAACAACTTCATCAAAAATAGAGTGGAGACATCTAAGCCACCTCTAAGATTAACTAGTGACTAGGTTATTTATCAGGTTTATTTCCTTCTAAAATTCATAGAAATCAAGGTGGTAGAATATAAGGTGGATCACAATTGGACTAAAAAAAGTATGTTCTAGGACTTGCCATACTAGTAATCTAACTTATTCTGACATAATCTTGATGTCATGCACAGAAAGAAGAATGTCTTTGATAATGTATTTATTACAATAATGGATGTTAAAAGGAAAACCAAAGACAATACTTAGGTGAGGTTGGCTTTGCCAAAATACTGCAAAAGAAGAGAGTTGGAGCTTAAAAAGGCTACAAATGGAAAAATATATAAACCTAAAATTTCCTACATTTTTAAGCTTATATGAGGAAAAAACAGTTTGTGAATAGGTCAAGTAGTTAAGGATGCTAAATGATTATGTCTCCAAATTAAATAAGTGTGTTAATATAGGCGATTGTAAGATATTTGATATAAAATGTCATGACTATCATATATTCATAGAAAAATTGCTTCCTATTGCCTTTTCTAGACTCTTATATCCTGTATGAAGGGCATTAATTGAATTGAGTCAATTCTTTAAGGAATTGTGCTCAATGGTCCTACGAGAAGACAAATTACTCCGAATGAAACAAAATATTCCCTTGATAATATACAGACTTGAACAAATCTTCCCGCCAAGCTTTTTCAACTCAATGAAGCATTTGCTCATTTATTTATCATTTGAAGCAAGGGTAAGTGGCCCTATGTAATATCGATGGATATATCCATTTGAGAGACTTCTTAACAGGTTAAAGAAAAAAAGTCAATAACAAAGCTAGACTCAAAGGAAGTATCTTATTTGATCGAGGAGATAACTTAGTTTTGTAAATACTATTTTCAACCCTGATGTGCAGTGCCACATCACAAGAGTTAGTAGGAATAGTGATTAGGATGATGATGCAAACCTGGATCCTATTCTTTCCATCTTCAATTTTTAAGGACGCTCCTTTGGCTTTTGCCAAAAGCAACATTTGGATGATGGAGAATTGAAATCAACCACAATACCCATGCTTTTAAAATGTGAAGAAACAGAACCATTTAAAGAGTAAGCATTTTTGTAGCTATCTTAAGAAATCATTTCATATCTTCAACTTTGATTGACTTAAATTTAGAATACAAATTACCAAAATTATTATTCCCCGTAGTATGTTTGTTCATTGGTTAAAGACTACGTATCCAAATATGCAAGATAAGGACAACAAAGCATTGATCAATGCTTAATTTGTTTCCTAATTTCACACTTTTGTAAGTATAAATAATAATTACTTGCTCTATGTGATATTGTTTACAGTTGTATGATGAAATTTTGATGTGAAATGTATTATTCTTAGGTTCACAATCCCTTAGATGGTACGGTTCATCTATATCTGTTAGATTTAGTGTAGGGTCCTTTAAGAGAAGTTAAAACATTTCCAATGTATTGTGTTGATGGTATAAGTTTCACACACACCAATGGAGTCAAGGCAATGACAATTAACAGTAAGGTATATGTGAAGGGCACAAGGAATGTCACAACAAGGGAAAATGACTTCGATGACATTGTTAAAGAGATTGTACAACTTGAGTATCCAAGATTGCTGATAAAAAAGGTGGTATTTTTCCACTGTGAGTGGTTTAATCCTATGTTAGGCCATGGTATGAGAGTACAACCCTAATATGACATAGTTGAAATCAAACACACAAAATGATATGCCAAGTATGATCCCTTCATTGTTACACAATAAGCAACACAAGGGCATTATGCACCATACCCACAAATGAAGAGAGATAACCAAGGTTGGTGGGTTGTTATAAAGACCAAGGCTCATAGAATGGTCGGGGATAAATACATAGTAGAGCATGCTTGCCAAAATAATCATATCACTACTAGAAAAATCGATATTTGCGAGGGCTATTAGCGAGGGATATTATTCCCTCGCTAAATTGCTTATTTAGCGAGGGA
>JANHAO010019246.1:0-13292 GCA_026873985.1 Saraca asoca
ACTATAACAACTAGGCTAAAATTGCATGTTAAAGGAATTCATCAATCTCAACTATCTAATTCGCATATTAATCCACTTTTCTAGGGAAATTGGTACCTCTTTACTTGCATTATTTAGTAGTATATTTCAGCTTTGTCAGTTTACTTTGTTAATCATTTTAGTTAGGTCAACAAAGCATTATTTGCTCCATTGGATTTTTACATTAAATATATATATAACAATTACAACACAAAGATAATAATATTTAAATAATTTTTCATAAGGCTAAATTAAAAAAATAACTTAATAAAATTGTTAATTAAGGTATTTTATTTTATATAACTAATTAAACAAGATTATGATCAAACTTTATAAGTAATTAAAATTTTTATTATATCATAAGAAATGTTTTCATAAAATTATATGAGAGTTTGCCACCTTAAATGAATAACTTGCGGATATTTTCACCAAAGGCTTACCTGCATCCCAACACAAATGGATTACAAACTACTTGTCAATGTTTTACACCGACAATTGTCAAAGAGGGGGTGAAAGAAATAGCATTAGATTAGATGTTGTTAGCTGTGGACTTCTTGCTCTAGTTGCTAATAGCTTATGGCCTATTTGTACTAGTGTTATGATTCTATTGGAAAATGGGTGTGTGTGGCTGTAGATTGTTTTGATCAGGCTTTATATTTTCTCGACTAAATAGTCAAAATTTCCTTCTTCTCCTCCTCTCTAACTTTCTACTTAGCATAACCTTTGATTTATCAACAGTGATAGCCAAAACAGTACTCTTGGGGTTTCATATCCTAATCGTGCAGATGATACTCTGCAATTGTCACTGCCTTTTGGATGGCTGCTTCTCTTCACTTTGCTGACTTGATTTTACGTCACTTGCAAGCTATATCTTCTTACGTACACTAACCCCCTGTTTGGTAGAGAAGAAAAAAATAGAGGAAAGAAAATAAGAAGAAAAGAATTTATAGTTTTGTTAATTGGTTGAATAAAAATAAGAGGAAAGAAAAGGGAAAGAAAAAAATTTTCCTTTGCTCATTTGAATAGAAAAGTGAGATGAAAGAAAACTGTTTTCACTTTTATGCATAATTTTATCCTCTAGGTAAATCATTTTGTCATATGAAACCTTACATTACTTTGTTTCTAAATTATTATTCTTGTATCATGTTTATAATTGTGGCTTTTTTTTTTTGGTTAATTGAAAGGGGTTTATAATCTTATAAAGAAAAGAAAAATCAGGAAAAATGCATGAATTCCTATTTTATCAGTGTCTTCTACAGGAAGATTAACGTTGTGCTTTTAAAGATGGTTGACAAGAAGCCTGCATTTATACAAAAGCTCTCTCCAAGCAATTTCTGCATGTTCACTCTTCTCTCTTTGAAGTTGGATAAGTTTCTAAATATCAATGAGAGATTTACAATTAGAAACAAATACCAGATGTTGATGGTGAAATTTGGTTCAGCCAAATTTCAATCAACCAATGTAGTTCTTTTATTCCAAACTGCTCTTTGATGAATGAAATGGGAAATGAAGAAGATGATGAAGATGGTAGAGAGGAAGAAGAGTAATGGAAAGTAGTTTTTTTAACGTGTTTTAGCTAAAACTAGGCAGTGTTGGTCCCTACATCCACTGTAGCTTTTATTAATCTGGAGTAAATTCTACAGAGTTTCAGTATAGTTCTTTCAGCTTGTTCTACGAGGATCTTCCTCCTTCTATTTATAGAAGTTGGAAGGTTATTGATGTAATTTTACATGCAGTAAATAAGTTATATCAAATATTAAATGTATAAGATAACTTAATCTTCTACAAATCAACCATTACAGATTACTTTCTATGGGGTGGCCCCTTGTCTATGTCCTGACGTAAGCTTGTCCAGTGCTCCATCTTGTTGAGCCTTCTCTATCCTGTTGAACTTTTGGCTATACCTATTTTTGTGAGCTAAAATGCTTGACTCGGGGTCACCGTTGGCTTTCTCTCAGTGAGGCGAGCTTCCCTCATGGTGAGGTGAGCTTTAGCGAGCTATTTTTTTAGCTTCAAGCTTCGCTTGCATCTTAACCTTGCAGTGGTGCAATCTTAACGAGCTGAGCTGTCTTTAGTTGGTTCTTAGTCGCCGTTGGGGCTTTTGCTTTTCTATTATTTAAGACCTGATTTTGCCCATAACACTACAATTTCAGCTTTGTTGATTATGACATCCAATTTCAGGTTGTGTCTCATTCACATTACACAATATATAATTTTACACAACTAGGTAGACAAAATCTTACATACCAGAGAAATTGTATGCTATGACTTCTCCCAACATATCAGAATCACAAAACAATTGATAAAGAACTTTGACATCTGCTTTGGATTTCACTTCCAATTCTTTATACTGCTTTGATAGTATTTCCAAGTGTTCTTTAGTAGCTTTTAAATCTTGAGGCAATAAATCTTTCCTTGCAATTTCAGCACGATTTCTTCGGAGTGTCAAGGGAGTGACGAGTCTTTGAATCTATTGTGGGTATTTTCTGGTATTGCGCAACAGTGGGCTAGCAAAGGTCCAGCAGCAGATAAGCCTAATTGGGAACAAAGTAGTAGCCTAACAAGCTCTGACTTGCTAAGGAACGAGCTTCGGCTTGTGTAGGCCAACGATTCACCCTGTACAAGCTTGCTTCACCAAAAACGATGTCAATCTCCCTGGTGAAAGGTTAGCAGTGACCCCAGGTCAGAAGCTTTAGCTCACAAGATAAAGCACACCGCTTAGCTAGAAGCTCAATGAGATTGAATACAGAATGGGCACACATTAACTCATAGACCTAGCAGACAGGGGCCTATCCACAGAAAGCAATTCACAGAAGTTGATTTGCAGAAGCTGTACTTGTCACTTATATTTATTACTTGATGTAATAGAAATACAAATTGTGTAATTATATTTGTAACCTTCCATCCTCTATAAATAGGAAGGAGGAGATCATTTTAAGGAGTGACTTGAGAAATATATACTAAAACTCTATAAAAATTTCATCAGATCAATAAAATAATACTGTGGACGTAGGGACAATGCTGCCTAATTTTAGTCAAACTGCATTAAATATCCTTTTGCATCTTTGCTATTCTGGCTATTCATTTCCTCATTTTTCGCTTGTTCAACTGGATTGCAATTTAAGTCCCAAAGAACTCTTTGGGTTGGCTGGATTTGGACCAAACCAAAATCTATTGTCAACATTTTGGCACCGTCTGTAGGGACTTATCTACATCTTGGTTGATCTTCTTTCTGAATGCAATGGCCAAAGGAAGAACCCCCAAAAGCTCAAACACTCTAGTTGATTAGCTGGCAGGTGCTCCCGCTGCTAGCATTGCTGTCGGTTCGCCCCTCGAAGCTTATAGCTAATCTACTACTACCCACAGAACAAAAGAGGTGCAGACAGGTCACTATTTCTAGTAAGCATTAGATAATATGGTAAGAGAGCTAGCTGACATGGTTAAAGTACTGACACAAGTGCATGCCCTGGGCACACAAAATAGGCCGAGATCGCTACATAACTTCAATCGCTATATGAAAAAGCTTATAATGAAAAGCTTGCTAGGTAGACATATCGACACTCTAACCCGACTCGCTCCACCAATCAGTAAATAAGATCAAGAGCTTGCCAAACGTGCGAGAATCATGATAGTTAATGACCTAAAGGCTCACATCAAGTTGAGAGCTCAAACAGATCCAGCCAAGGGGATACTTCGGGTCGCTTCTCCCGTAACTTGGAGATAAAAGAATTGTTTAAGAGGCTAAGGCAACTAGAAGAGTACTCTCGAGCTTAAGATGATCAAGCTCACAATAAGGGTAGCTTGCCATTCTCCAAAGAAATTGAAGCACAACCCCTCCCTCACAAGCTTAAAGTTCCCACAATTCTGCTACATGACAAAGATAGTGGCCCATGTGGCCATCTGGACGTGTTCAATGTTCAGATGGATTTTTAAACAACTAATCCACTGGTTAAGTGCCGTGTTTTTGTAGCTACATTAGGAGGCATACCTCGAGCATAGTTTAGAAGCCTCCCAACTCACAATGTTACTAGCTGGGAAGAGTGCCAAAAGAAATTTATCGATTAGTATCGAGCTTTGAAAAGGTAGCTCATGCTTCCTTACCATCTCACAATGATCTTTCAGCGTAAGCATGAATCACTGAAAGATTACATAATCAGGTTCAAGCATGAGGCCAATTTAGTAGAAAATCCTTCTAAGGAAAATATCTTGATGGCTATCTCAATGGGACTCTGCAAAGATGGAAAGCTATATAAAAGCCTATACAAGTCCCCAGTGAGAGATCTAGCTGAATTTTATGAACGGATTGCCAAATAAATCAGGTCTAACGAAACTTTTGGCACTAAGTCCAAGCAAAAAGGTGAGGTAGACAACTCTACTTAGAGCAAGAAGAGGAGTGATGAGAGTCAAAAAATTGACTCCAACGTCTACCTTGTGAAGAAAGCATGAATCGAGTGACCCTGGCATCAAGGTTGCCATGAAAGCTATAGCATCCCATCTGACACTTAAGATAAGATCTTTGCCATAGAAAGAAATAGGGAAGATTTTAGGACACCCAAACCCCTAAGAGCACCCATAAAGTTCAGATATATGAGTAGGTTTTGCGCTTCTCATGATGAGGTCGGGCATAATACCTTGAAATGTTGGGTACTTAAGGATGCCATTAAGGACCTTATCAAGAGAGGTCGTTTACAAGGTTATATGGTCCGACCCTCCGAGCAGCAACCTCAGTAGCTCTAGTGGATCACTGATCGCGAATAGAGACCTTCGGTTAGGACCATATTTTAATACAGTAATGTTGTATAGAGGCTAATAAAGTCCCTTCAAATCTTTCTGTTTGCTTGTCTTTAGTGAAATGTTCCATAGGAAGAAAGTTATTCCATGTTGACAAAGTCAAGCTCAAGTTCACTGCCAACTCTTCAGCTAAGTCACCTTGTGTGCTAAGTTCATTTCTAGCTCATCAGTTGTGGCACAGAAGTGCTAAGAATAAACTTATTTCCTACCCGAGCAATAAGATTGCTAGTAAAGTCATTCATTTCCTACCTGAGCAACAAGATTGTTGGTAGAGTCATTCACCTCTTGCCTAAGCAACGAGATTGCTATGGAACTGAGTAATGGGATTGTTTTTTCACTGAGCAACAAGATTGCTGTGGATCAGAGCAATGAGATTATTGTTCAATTGAGCAGCGAGATTACTATGAGACTAAGCAATGAGATTGTTGTTCCACTGAGCAACGGGATTGTTGTAAGACTGAGCAATGAGATTGCTGTTCCATTGAGTAAGAAGATTGCTAGCAAAGTCAAACTTGTAACACCTACTGAGCAACAAGATTGCTGTGGCATGGCTCACAAAATATAGCTCGCATGCGACCTAATGCTCGTAGCTCTCATGTGACCTAATGCTCATAGCTCTCATGTAGCTTACTGCTAGGCGTAGCTCTCATGCGATCTACCTATATATTCTTTGTTAATTGAGGCACTCTAATGCCCAGACTCATTACTCATCAAGAAATATGACCGATTGGTTATCTAAACATCTCATTTTACTATGATTTGTAGGAATTTATATTATCATTTGTGATATACAGAATATTTGATGCAGCATACAAGAATCATGAAGAAGAATTCATTCATTAAAAAACCTCACTCAATAAGGTAAATTTACATTAAAAAAATTCTATTATCAGTAGAAATTGGTACTGCACAGTGGGCTGGCAAAAGCCAAGGAAAAGCCAAGCTTGACTAAAGAACGAGCTCACCAAATTGCTATGCAGAAGCCTTTAGCTTGCGGAAGACTTGAGCTCACTGGTCAAATGAGCCCGAAGTCGTGAACTAGTAGTAGCCTCAGCATACAGGCTTGAGCTCATGGCAACATAGCCTCATTCAGCTAGAAACTCGCTGAAGTCAAGCATAAAGCTAACAAACAACTTGTACCGTCATTCTACAAATATGACCATCGTGTCCCACTTGTAGAAAGTAGCTTGTAGAAGCCAGTCTTATATATTTAATATTTAATGTAATAGAACTATAGTTAATTTAGCTCCGTTTGTACCCCTCTATATTTTTATAAATGGGGGGTTAGAGTCATTATAAAAAAGGGATGAGAATACTAACAGAAACTCTATCGAAGGCAATAGCAAAACTCTATAAATATTCCTTCATACAAATAAAATACCTTCGTGGACATAGGGTCTAGTATTGCTCGGATTTAGTTAAACTATATTAAACCTCATGTATTTTCATTCTTTCTCCTCTTTCCTCCTACCATCCAGCATCCTTCCATCCCCTCGACAACTAGAGAATAACTTGGGTCCTTAAAGAACCCCCTCCGTTGGCCGAATTCACATCGAACTAAAATCCATCATCAACAAATTCAAAATACAATTAGAGCAAGCCTACAGTTACTACATTCTAAAAATAAGACTGGCTCACTGGAGATGAACTCCAACTAGTAGGAGGACTGATGAGCATGCTTGCTCCTTAATCCTCTTGTCATCCTCCTCGACTAAAGGATCCTTTCCAACTCACCTATCCCCTTAGAATTAAGAAGTAGGGAAACATGGCTAGGAAGGCTGAATCCCATAGCATAACCATGAGGAAATAATCTAAAATCTACGCAAGATCTTTCAAAATCCTTGAAGAAGGATTGCTATAAAGACTTCCTAGGCGATGGGCCATACATGCCTCACCAAAAAGGCACACCATCAAAAATATGAGGGGCTTATCTAGGGCACCCATCAGATCACTCAGTGAAGAAGGATGAAGGACTTCTCATGCCTTAAATAGACTAACCTATTCTCACCAAAGAGTCCAGAAGAAATTCAACCGTTTCCTTATTCAATGTCTTGGAAGAAAATGAGTCTAACACACTAATGACTATGAAGCACGTACAATAAAAGGTATGGCCTGGAGCAGATGAAATGATAGGTTGACTATAAAGGTTTTGACTGTATAGTATTCCACAAATGAAGGCTTTACCAGCAAAATTACAACTCTCAGCCTGCAAAGTGAGCTAAGAGTTGGAGGCTAATATTGTGGATATTTTCTGGTATTGCACAAAAATGGGCTAGCAAAGGCCCAACAGCAGATAAGCCCAACTAGGAACAAGGCAATAGGCCCAACTCACCAAGGATTGAGCTCTAACTCATGTAGGCCAACGATTCACCCTGCCCGAGCTCGCTTCACCAAAAGTGAGCTAGATCTCATTGGTTGAAGGTCAGTAGTGATCCCAAGTCAGAAGCTCTAGCTCATGAGATAAAGCACACCACTTAGCTAGAAGCTCGATGAAATTGAGTATAGAATGAGCATAAAATGAGCACACGTTGACTCATAGACCCAACAGATAAGGGCTCACCCGTAAAAATTAATATTCAAAAATCGATTTGCAGAAGTCGTACTTGTCGCTTATATTTATTACTTGATGTACTTGATGTAACAGAAATATAAATTGTGTAATTATATTTGTAACCTCCCAGCCTCTATAAATAGGAGGGAGGAGATCATTGTGAGGAGAGCCTGAGAAACATCTTATAAAACTCTGTAGAAATTTCATCCAATCAATAAAACAATATTGTGAACGTAGGGACCGATGCTGCCTAGTTTTAGTCGAACCACGTTAAAAATCCTTCTGCATCTTTGTTGTTTTAGCTCTTCATTTCTTCATTTTTCACTTGTTCAACCAAATTGCAATTTAAGTCCCAAAGAACTCTTCAGGTTGGCTAAATTTGGACCGAACCGAAATCCACTATCAATAGAATCTTTGGAGCTTGGCTCACTTTTTTCCTTCAAAATAATGGTGTGCTAACAATAGCTTAGAATGTGATAGTATTACATCAGATCTACATTGTTTCACCTTTGCTTGTTGAGGAAGATGATCCGAAATAGAGCTGAAGCATGGTAGAGCTCCTGAAATTGATTGAAGAAGGAATGGATAGTGAAAAAGCAAGCTAGTTGAGTTGAAGAAGGGCACAAAGAAGTAGATCGCAAGTCTGAAGAAGAAGACCGCGGGCGTGAAGAAGCCGGTAAGCTGAGTTGAGCTAAAGGAGGGCGTGAAGAAGCAAAATGCGTTTTGTGTTTTTTGCTTGTTTTCTGCGCGCCTGGGCGTAGAAAATTTTTGCCTTGGGGCCTACTATCCTTTTTCCACTCATTTTCTTTTCTTCCTTTTTTCTTTCCTCTACAAGCAACAACAAACTTGCTTTTCCACTCTTTTTTTTCCTTTAAAAATTTCTTTTCTCCCTAATTCTTTCTAACTAAGTAGAGCATAAATAAATTAGACTCGAAAAAGAATTCTAAATCCTCTCTTTATATATAACTATAGAAGAAAGATAATTTATTTTATTATATATATCTTTAATTTAGTGACGAATCTTATCAAATATTTTAAAATTAAAATATGTAAAAGATCAAATGACTTATATTTAAAAAATTTCAAAAATTATATGATACTAATACTTGGTTTTAAAAAATTTAGAAATCAACACCCTTTGCTTAAAAACGCTCCATCACTCCTTTGGATACAATATTTTTCTCTGCTGACTCTTCTTCCATTTTTAATTTAATGGTGTAATGAAATAGCCTGTGTGAGGTTTAAACTAATTTGAATCTCTACCAAAACCAATGAGATGGAGCCATAATCTAGGGAGATCTTTGACCCGTAATAAGACACTGATGATGATGATGTTTCTTATTGAAGTTCCTTGTCTCCTTATGTTACATCCAAGGGCTCACCCAAATCCAAACTTTTCAGATTTTGTTAATCTTTTTAACTAGTTTATGATATTAAGATGTGTTACGGTATTAACTAGACTGTGTACATCCTATTATGATGAAGATACGATAAATTCATTGACATGAAAATTAAGGACAAATACTTCTCAGTGAATACTATAGAAATTAAAGGAGTAATTAAAATACAATAGTCTTTCCTCCCATTGGTATTCAATTGCAAAAAAAAAAAACATTATAAATTGTGTTGGATTGGGATCTTTTTTATAAATAGAACCTGGATTCTTTATTTTATTGGTTTATTGGTTCAACTAAGCCAATCATAAATTCTTCTAAATTTATAATATTAATTTGGATATGAATATCCCCAAAAAAGATCTAATTGAATTTCACACTTTCAATTTTTGATGATTCAATCAATCTTTTTAGAGGGAAGGAGGGAATATCTTGATCAGGGGAGATAACGAGAAAATACCACATGAGTAATTATATTGGACAAGCCACACTATACGTCAACCCGCGAGGCATCCTCCTCTCCCGGACTCCGAAAGAGTACTGTCTATCGTCTCATTTATTAGAAATATTGCATGCATGTGCTACATTTGTCAATAATATTATAATTTTTATTGTTGAAATTATCATAAATTTTACATAAAGAATACATCAACTATTGCAATCAATCACAAATAACTTGCAATCTGATTGCAAGTGATTGATTATATGTGTTAGTCACAAGGTTTAATATGTTGAGTTTTTATTATGATAATTAAGTGCCATGATAATATAATATTTTCTAATGTGTTAAAATGTTATATTTTATGTAAGTATTTATAAACATATAATCGTATGGTTGATAAATATACGATATGACGGTAATGCATGTTCTGGTACTAATTTATTATATTTTATATCTTTGAATCATGCATTATGATAAATTATCTTGAACTAACTATATGATTTACAAATTGGTTTATACATATTTTATAGGATTGTCCAAACAAAGAAAAGTAAAAAATGGAGTAAAGTAATGAAAAATCTTATCATGCTCAACTCGAGAAGAAAGTTAAAAAAGAAGAGATGTTTCAAGTATTAAAATATTGTTGTTTTGGAAGCTTGGAAGCATCAATGAAGCCTAAAGACTTCAATAGCTATAGTTTTTTCTTTTAAACTTAAACTTTCTTGTAAAATATATATATATATATATATATTACTTTTTTCATGATATAGTGCTCAAATATGCTTTAAACATATAGCCTACAAACATGTTTTCATAAAATAGTGTTAATAATGCTGTAAAAACAAATGAGATATGAGTTTTTATCTTTTAAATTTTGACATTTGATTGCTATTTTAATCATATTTTACAAAATATTTATGATTTAATTGTGAATTTTTTATATGAAAAATAAATTCAAAAAGCTTTCTAAGGACAGTCAGTTTGATTAAAATGATTAATATATGAAACAATTATGACTTTTTCAATTTGAATCTAAAAATTAATTTTTCACGATCAAGTTTTTTTTTCTTATGTTTGTGCATTATTTTTATAATATTTCAAAAACTACTTATGATATGAGCATGAAACTGTTTCCATTAGAAAGTAGATTCAAATATCTTTTCAATGATACATCATTTGCTTAAAATGGGGTTGACACCAAAAAAATTGTGACCTTTTAAAATTGAGTTTGCAATTTTGCCTTTGCGAATTGATTCATGAAATGATTTGTACATTTAAAATTTTGTCCGAGAGCACTTCACTTTGAACGAATTGATTCATCTACTCTTGTTTGAATTATATCGACTAGTTTTCATCTAAAAGTGTCACAAATGACTATAAAACATTATGAGCTTCTTATAGAAGTTAAGAATCATAAAAAACAATACATAAAAAGCATAAGCTTCATTATTTATCATCTATTACTCTTTTTTTTCATCGAAATCAAGAATTGAACTCTTCATTGTGAAATTATTCTATTCTAGATACTTTATTTGTTTCATCTACTCTTTGAAAGAGTTTTTTTGAGTTGTTCATTATCTAAATCTTCTTGTGAGTAGTAAAATGTAAGGAATCCCTTTTGATTTTGTAAAATGCATAAGGTATCCCTTTGAAAGCCACTTTGAGAGTGAGGTATTCCATAGAAATTCTTTGAGAGGATTAAGTATCTGTAATAAAGAGAGATTTGTTCAACGAGAAGCAAAGAGATTATAAGACTTATTTAAGTACTGGTTGAAACTTAAAAAGATAGTAAAGAAATAATCTGAGCTTGTATAACTTGAAAAGTGGATGTATACCTTGAAATGAATCTTTTAGAGAGAATCACTATAAATATTGAGTTTGATTCTTCTTTCCCTACTCTCTTTATATTCTAACAATTTATATTAAATTGATTATTGTGCTCTTGTTAATATTGATTATTTAGGATTATAATCTTTAAATTGTTTGAGAAATATTGTTGAAACTGTTAATTGATTAGTTTCATGATATTGAACATTTAAAAAATAGACATGTTCTATTTTTATTAATGAAAATTACTGATTATATTGTATTCCAATATTTATCTTACTACTTAGATGCTTGAATTATCGAAAAATTGATATGCATTTACATATGTGTTTTTTTATGCCGTACCTATACATAGTCGAATGAGTTGTTTTATACAAATATTTTAATTTTTATATCTTGAGTGTAAACATCTTCATAAAGTTACCTTGAAATTTTTCAATGAGAATTTTAAAAATTATGAAAATTTTAAAAATGCCCAATTCACCCCCTTTTAAGTGTAGGTTGCCTTGCTCTATAATATGTTGTTAATTAATTAAAAGATTTTACAAGTTATTGGTAAAAAATTGCAACAACTTTTTATGTCGTTATATAGAAGTTGCAAGTTAATTACAAAATGTTGTTACAATTAAAAATTTTGTAATTTGTCTAATTATTGTTACAATTAATGTTTTAAAAATCAGACTGGATAGTTAACCTAAAAAGTCATAGAATCATGGTTCAATTGATGAACCGATTAAGCCCATAGTTAAATAGATAATATCATAAATATAAATTTATTAAAAAAATTAAATAATAGATGACCTATACTATAAATATGAATTCATATTTTATATAAAAAAATAAAAAATTAGAAGAAATTAAGTAAATTAATGAGTTTTTAGTCAATTAAGTGTTAAATTTCTTTTTTTTTTTGGGTTAGTTTTTAGTTATATATAGGTTTATTAGACCAACTCAAAAAAAAAACAAAAAAATGAAGTCTAAAAGTTTTAAAAAAAAAAATTAACCACTTTCCCAATTTTTGTCGATTCGTACTAGTTCAACTGTTAAAACAATTGTTTGAATTAACTCGAACCGAAAAGCATAACAGTTAACAATCGAATTGTCCAATCCGATTTTCAAAACAATGGTTGCAATTGTTAGTTTTATGAGTAATTTTGTTAACCATTACAGTAATCAAACAACCAGCTTTTAATAATTTCATTACTTGTTGTAATTATTTAGAGAAAAATACATTTTGATAAAATTATGCAGACCTCCCATTTAATTTTAAAACCTACTTAAACTTCCATTGCAACATAAAATAATGTTACACTTAAATCTAAATTTAAATTTCATAAAAAAATGGTGAAAAAAGATAATTATATAATTCAAATCTACTCGTCTGAGATAGCCTAAGGATGTTTTGATTAAAGATATACTTTAATTAAACTCAAGTGGATAAAATATGATTGATGAAAAAACTAAATTTTTATTTAAGTGTAACACTTTTTTAATTGTTTAAGCCTAATTAAAGTATGTATTTGATCACAAAATATTTAAAATATCTTATATTATTTAACTTGAATTTATAATTATATTTTCTCATCATTTTATTAATAAAAAATTCAAATTTGAATTTAAGTATAACATTATTTTATGTTTTAAGAGAGTTCTAAGTAACTTTTGTATGTTTTGCTCCTCTTATATTCTGGTATTACAATTTCGCTCCTCTTATATTATGCATTGCAACTTTTGTATAAAAAATTATATTTTTTCACGATAGTTACAATATTTTTCATAAAAGTTAGTAATTCATAGCAAAATGTGATACCGGTCAATGTCAATCTAAAAATAATAAATGGAATAGCATTAAAATCATAATCGCACTGAGCAAATGCCAACAAATAGATACATGCATGCAGAAGTTTTTGCTTCTTAATTTGCTTGTGATACCAATTAATAATATAATACAACTTACACTTGCATGTATCTCAAAATAATAATGGAAGCAATTACAACATTCAAGTCAAATATATTACAGGCTAAAGAGTATTAATTTTGAATTGCGTTGCATCGCAGCTTCCAAATTTGATGTTAAATATGAATTGATAAATATTTATGTCAAAATTAAAGTGAGGCATAATAATAAAAAAAAAATAGACATATAATTCTAGTGATAATTATTGAATTAACCAACACAAGACAAAAGTAAATAAAATTTTTATCTATCTTTTTTTACAATATAAATAATCAATCCAAATCAAATTTGACTTTGAATATAAATGGATAA
>JANHAO010019247.1:0-13293 GCA_026873985.1 Saraca asoca
ATTAAAAATTAATATTTAATATAATATTATTAAATATTAATATTATTAACATATTAAAATAAATTAATTTATATTAATATTTAATTTTTTAAGGGTAATTTAGTCTTTCTATTTACATTGTCTTTCCATTATTTTAATTTATTCTCATATCAAACAATGCACGTTACCTCAATTATTCTTATGACATACTAAATAAAGTAATAGACTTTCATTCTCCTTTCTATTCCTACTTCCTTTCCTCTTTCCATTCCTACTAATATTCATTTCACCCAACCAAACATCACCTATGATATCATTCTCTACACATTCTTTTTTTTTTCTTAAAACAAAACTCAATTTTCATGATCTTGCAATTCATTTTTTTTCCTTTTTTTAAGACATTTATTCTCATTACAGGTGACATAATATGTCAATAAAATGAATCACAAATATATTCATTTCACCCAATCAAACATCGCCTATGATATCATTCTCTGCACATTCTTTTTTTTTTTTTTTCTTAAAACAAAACTCAATTTTCATGATCTTGCAATTCATTTTTTTTTCCTTTTTTAAAGACATTTATGTGACATAATATGTCAATAAAATGAATCACAAATATATTATCACTTTTTAAATCACACACAAATAATATAAAAATAATTTAAATTGTATCGGATAAATTATAATTTAAATAGAAAACTTTTATCTTATTTTAATACCCTATTAATTTGTAATTATTACACCCCAACGCCTCCTCCTTGAAAAATAGAAAATTGAAAAAGAAAAGGGGGGATGGCCCGTTTGAGTATGTGTCCAGTATGATATTGGGGATGTGGTCAATGTCGCTTCCTTGTTTTAGATCGGTCACGACGCTTGCAGGCCTAGCTGTCTCCCACGGCTCACTCACTCCCAAAGAAACGTCACTGACACCTAAATTCACTCCATTTTTGTCTCAGCTACTACCTTCCCAACTACTCCCTGTCCTCCCCTTGTTTATTCAGCTTATCCAGGTATCACTTTTGCTTCCTTTCTTCTTCTTCTCCTTCTTCTTCATGTTGTTCCAGATCGTGCTTATTTATTTGGTTTTTCTCTTTATCATCACCTGTTGAATCTTGATTACCGGGGAGCCTTGGATAATTTTTAGTTTCTTTCCGTGTGTGTTAAAATGATTCTGGTTCTGCTACTTAAGCTCCTAATGAAGAGTAGGGTTTCACTGTGAAAGATAAAACATGAATTTTTGGTTCGTCTTTGGCGTTGATCTGAGACAAAGATTCTGTTTTTGGGGCTTGCGGAGAAACATTCTATTTTTGGGGAAAAACATTCGGGTGAAGGTTCAAGGCAGATTTTTTAATTTGTTTCAGAGGCTTTTCTAGGGTTTGGTTGAGGCCTATCTCTGTCTCTCAAAGGGGGCATTTTATTCTGAATTTCCACAATTACTGGGTTTTGCCTTGGCTAGCAAATAAATGGGTTTTCATGGTGAAATCGGTAGGCGAATATAATAGAATGACCGCTTTTTTTTTTTTTTAAACTGTGTTTACTTTATTAGAAAAATCTTAGAGGAATACTGGTGTGGTAGGTATTAAACCGTAGTTTCAGTTGCTGAGAAAGTTATGGAGGGAACCTTACCGATGTCTTGTTTAGCATGGTTTTGTTGAGGGTTGTTTTCTTTGTCTTTTTTGGTTTTATAAATCAATCAGAAATTTAACTCTTAATGGAATCTGCTAATTTAAAGGCTTCTGAATATACGCTTCTGTAAACAAAATTCATGAAAAGAATGATTTTTGAGGGAACTCTTATGGCTTAGTTCTCCAACCTTCTTTTCTCCGCCTTCCTTAATTTGCTGTCATTTCTGCAGTAAATATAAGTGGCATAATAGTGCATATAGGAAGAAGAGAAATTTTAATGTTTGTTTAAGTGTTCGTGATATCTTTACATCACTGATCATAGCTCCCTCATTTGCTTAATAATGCATTTCCAATTGTAAGCAGGTGGCCCCATAGCTATTTGGAGAAGATAAAAGCAGGGGCCTCTAAGTAAGTTAAGCATGACTAAACGGTTGCCAAGTAGAAATCACAGGTCAAAAGGTATCAAGGTAAAGTATGTTCTGCAAATCATTCTGTTGCTCGGTGTTTGCTTCTGGTTGATCTATCAGATTAAGCACTCTCATGACAAGAAGAAGGAATTTGATGAGAATGATGCAAAAACATTAGTCAAAACAGAGAATACCGATGAGATTCTGAAAGTTGGTAGGAAAGACCTTCGTCGTGGTATGGATGATAAGCATGAGGAAGAAGAGGAAGATGAAACAATTGGAGAGGATGAAGGAGATAAGCATGAACATGGAGAGCAAGAAGAAGAAGAGGGAAACAAGCATGAATCGGAAGAGAGAGAAGAAGAAAACAATTCTGAAGTGAGAGAACAAGGTGAAGAAAACAAGGATGGAGCAGAAGACCAAGATGAGGATGAAAATAAAAGTGAAGAGATGGAACGTAGAGAAAGGGGAGGAGGAGATGATGATATAGATGAAAATGATCAAGAAATACCAGAGGCAGATGCTGATCATGATGAGGAGTTCATCCATGATGAGAGAGACAAGGAAGAGGAGGTAGATGAGAAGGAAACTGAAAACAGTAAGGATGAGGAAAAAGAGGGTATAGCTGAAAAGGAACATACTCACGAGGCAAGGGAAGAACATTACAAGGCGGATGATGCTTCCAGTGCAGTGGCTCATGATGACAAAACCGCCAACACTGAAACCGAAACATTAAGTTTGGAAAATGCTGATTCAAACTTGGAAACAAGTGTCACAAAGCCTGGTTATACACAGGAAAGTAACGGGAAACAAAATGATTCAGATTTTAAGGTCACAGAGGGAGAAATGACAGGCAAAATTTCCTTGAGTGCAAGTGCAACTAATGGTAAAGAGCATGTAAACAACAGTTTGTCTGATGCTTTGAATGGTTCAAATGTAAATACGAGTGTCACGACTAACTCTGACAGTCACTTGGAAGCAAACAGTGCCGTGTCAGTGGTGATCATTGACTCAAACAATAACTCAACGGGAACTAATGTAGACACTTTGGTATCTTCTGAACAGAACAAAATGGTGATATTGTCTGTACCAGATGAAGCTCAAAATGCAACAGCAGACACAACAGTCACTGGAGATATTACAAATGTTTCTCAAGAGAACCCTCCTGATTCTAATGCAACAGTCTCTGTTGGAACCAAAAATGGCGATGCAGCTGGAGGAGAATCTTCTAATCCAGGGGCTGTTGAATCAGAGAAGACAATAAGATCTGTTGCAACACAAGGAACTGAAACTAATTCAAGAAATTCAGATGCAAAGGAGAATGTTGATACCTCCAAGGATGAGAAGTCTAATGATAAAAGTGAAACAGCTGATACAAATAAGACTCAAAATAATGGTGGAAGTGAAAAGGAGGACACTGGTGCCAATGAGGATGAGAAGTTCAAGGTTAACACTGAAACAGTTGAAACATATAAAACTCAGAATAACGTTGGAAATCTAGATGCAAAAGAGAACACTGATTCTGCCAAGGTTGAGAAGTCTGAAGGTGACACTCAAGCGGGTGAAACTGAGGAAACATCAGATTCTTCTGCAAATGAAACCTCAGATGAAGTTGAACGTGATGCCATTGATGCGGCTGATTCCCATACACACACGGACATGACACAAGTTCAAACTGATCTGGAGACGCTGCCTGATACTAGAAATCAAGGAAACAATGGTGATGAAACTGCAGCAGAGTAAAATTTCATTACAAGATGGTCATTTGGTTCTCAAGAAAGCCTGTTGTTTAAATTTCTTCTGACCCTCATTTCTAGATGTTTAATCAGAACCTTTTTGCTTGACAGAAGATGCGTCAAAGAGAAGCAGTTTGGAGGTGTAGATTAGCTTAGTGGATACCTATATCAGTGTTTGGATCCGAATAATTATTTTCGACTTTCCACTATCTTCCTTTTTCTTTTCCTTTGCCTGCCCTTGCTAAAATCTGTCGATTAAACTTCCAACAATTGATTATATTATTTGAAAAATGTAGATGTGATTACTTGCATGATAGGGATGTGATTATTTAAAGTAATATTTGTGATGGTTAAAAGTTAATAACCTTATAATTAACTACGTTATCTGAAGAAACATTTTTATTGAAAAATACTAGGCAGTTTCAATCCATTGTGCACGCTTGAATGTACGCTCAGTTAAAAGTATTCATAAAGCAAAAGATGAAACAACCCTAGAGATGTGGATATGGAGAATTTTGTTTTCGTTTTTGGTTGAAACTTCATGGACGACAACATTGTATTTCATATCAAATATTGACGTTGCAAGGATTAAGGCCTTAGCTATCAAAGCCTACTTCCCTTGCATTGTGCAACATACTTAGTCCGGATGTGAAGCCTGACGCTGCCTATTAGCCCGCATGTGGATGCTGTATGATTTGGATTTTGGATGTAGCCTTCGTTTTCATTGGCATATAGTACGACTTAGGTCCAGTGGACTTAGGTTTTGTTAAAAATAGCCTAAAATTACATAGAAAAATATTTGATATGATCTATTGTAAATTTATTGTAGATTTATGGCTTGGCTTGACTCATAAAATAAAATTTTAAATTATATAGATAAATAGATTTACTTGTAAATTTATTGTAGACTTATGATTTAGCTTGATTTGTTTATAAAATTTTAAATTATATAGATAAATAAATTTACGATTTGGTCTAATTTGTAATAAATGCATTCTTAATTTTTTAAAATAGTAGATAAAAAGAAAAAAATTTCTCCAAAATAAAAAATAATGAGAAATCGAGGGAATATATATTAATCACTGTTACGAAAACCAAACTAATCCAGCCAATTGAATTGGAATCATTATGTTTAATGTTTTGGTTCAACCGTAAAATTGTTTTTGTTTTTGTAATTAGACTTGACTGGACTAGCTAAAATCAGATGAACCGATCAAAATTAGTGAATTGAAGTTAATTTTCAAAAATCAATTAACTAAGTTTTTATTTTTTATATTTTATCTTCAAATTGGGTTATTTTTTTGTATTTTTTAATTGTAGAACAATTTTTTTTTGAAAGATATACTGAATATATGACCACAACTATAATATTTTATTAATTATTAAATTCTTAAAAAGTTTATAATAATTTTTATTTATTATATTTATGAATTATGTATTGCAAATTTAAATTTATAAATTACATTATATGATAATTATTTTTTATATATAATTTAATATAATATACTTAATTTTTTAATTGTAATGACGTCCGATTTAACTATTGATTTATCTGAACAAATCAATTAAATTATAATTTAATAGTCTTTTCGATTTAATATCTAGTCTAATTTTTAAAACATTGATAGCAAGGTATAAGAATAGAAATAAAAACTTAATAATGATGTTAGAGAGACTATTGTTAAATCTTTTAAAGCTCAAGTCAAACCAATTTTAAAGACATATTTAAGGGGCCAATTTAATTAGAATTTTAAATCATTTTTCATCTTGATTGACATTTAATTATTAATAATAAAGAAAATAACATTAAGCGTTATTTGGAAGAATGCATGGCGTTGATGATTTATCTTTGACTTATTCAAAATGTTAAATTAAGTGAATTTACACAAATTAATCCAAATATTAATTGATTGCAAAATCCAAAAAACGAAGCAACATTTCATATCAAGTTTGATACATAACCAAAAAAAAAAAAAGTTAGTTTTTAGTTTCTTAATTTAGTTAAATAGTTCTTTTTCATATTTTAAATGTGTTTGATACACTAACTTTTTAGAGAAAAAATTATCCTTTAAGAAACTTTTTCAAGTAAGGTATAATTTATTAAAATAAAGTTTTCAATTTTTTTCTCTTAATTTATCCCTCTGCTTTTAATTAATTAACAGTCCATGTTCTAATTAATTAAAAACACTTATTTTTAATGCTTATTTTTTAATATCGTACTATTTTTAATACTTTTTTTTTACAAAATCAAAGATTTGTATATTTGGTCTATACCTATTAATTTAATATAAATAAATAAAATAAATAAGTAAATAAATAAATCAATGTATGATCTTATAAAAAAATTAATTAAATTTTAAATAATTTTATCCTTATTTTGAATATTTTGATTGCATGAATATACTTTAATATCAAAATAAATATGAATTAATTTATTCTATTATTTAATGATATTAGCATATCATTTTATTCTATTTTATATTTATAAGATAATTTAATATCTAATTTCACAAAAAAATTTTAATACAATCAACTTTCATCTAATAATTAATAACTAGCAAAACAATTAACTAATCTGATATTTGCTAACTTATTAATTATTTATACTAAACAGACTCTAAATATTTGTTTTTGAGCTACTTACATAATTTCACTAATTTTGAAAATAATTTGAAAACAAAAAAAGATATGTAGATTTTTTATTTGTTAAATAAAATAACATATGTAATTGATGAGTTAAAAAATAAATAATTAAAGTCGAATATGAATGTCAAATCCGAAACCTTTTATAAACCCAGTTTAGAATGAGTAAAAATTACAAATATGATTTCATCTCATTTTTAAATAAATTTTATTAAATAATATTTAAATTTAAATCAAAAAATTTTATTTCATTTTATTTATAATTTTATTTTGATTATATTTGTATTATTATAAAATCTATTAAATTTATTAAAAATTTTATTCGACTTAAAACATATAATATATAAAAAATTTTACTCTTATTTTAATACTTTATCCAACATGATGTAATTAAAATTTATTTTTTAATTAAATTTTATATATTTTTAATATGTTTCAAATAAAAAAATTTATGTACAAATAAATTGAAGTTATTTTTTTTTATATAATTTTCGAATGAAATGAATTCCAAACAAAGGATAGTAGAATCTTGAGAGCTTTGAAATAGTCAGCAACTTAAAAACATTATTATCAAGCCTTGTTGCCATTGTTGTTCATTTGAAGCTTATCCAATTCCCTGCCCACCATCCTAAATAATGGCCAAGTCCAAGCTCAAATGAGCTGGAATATGAATCATTGACACCTCACATAAGTATCCACTTCAAAATTTCAGCCAAAACAAAGGATCCTCGGGCTTCACTTCACATCAAATTCCAACAATAACACAGCACATGAATTTATATAAAAAAAAAAATTACTGCACGAAATCATTAAAAGAATTAAAAAGATACAAAACCTCATCTTTAAGCCGAAAATAATAATTTCAAAATCTGATCTTGCCATGTCAATTTCCACTGTACATTGTTTTTTTTAAAAAAAAAAAAATCAAGTATCTACTTTTCTTTAGGCATTTTTTTATTTCCTAAAAAATTTTGTTAGCTATCAGTCCCAAAAAGGGCAAGGTCGTTTGTTACTTTGCGGCAACAAGTAGCTGCCTGGATTTCACAAAAAGACAGCACCTGAATCTACTGCCTCAGCACCTGAATCTACTGCCTCAGCACCTTTCGGAGCTTCTGGGAGAAAAATTTGCATGCATCCATGCTCAAATCCATGGCTGCCGCCAATGCCACGAAAGCCGCCGCATCCTCTGTGCAAGTCACGTGCTGTACCCCAACCACCACCTCCGGCTTACTACAATGTCCTTCGCCGTCCACCGTTGCCGACATCACAAACCCTTTGTACAAGAACTGCTGCTCCAACCCCAACCCGAAATCCGAGCTTGACCCAGACACAGTCCTCGACCCGGACCCCAAGTCAAAGCTGCCATGAGGACTATTCAATGGGGTAACACCGGAGATAAGATCGATGATGAATTTTCCGCCATATTGGGAGCTGATGGTTGAACGGGCTAGTGTCACCGGTTCTGATGTGGCTGGCAGTACCTCGAACCGGTATCCAACCGAGTCGGAGTTGTTCTGTTCCCGCCAAGCCTCAAGACGACCCCATGGCTTCCAGGTCCCATCACCACCGGGTCGGATAACGAGCCACGCACCTGGGTTGGACCGGCTGACCCGTTGGGACCCCGGTGACGGCACGAATGGCGTGATGATTGACGCCACCGCTACCGGCGCCCCCGATAAATCATACACTGTAATGGACCACCCTTTTCGCTCCGCCGCTTGGTGCTGAGCCTTCAAGAAAGGCAAGCAGCTTTTTGAAAGACTTTGCTGGAATCTGTTACAAACAGAATTTTGATTAGTTAACTAGAAGGGGAAAAATAATACAGCCGAGATTTTCTCGCTTAGTTTTCAATTTTGTTCTTTCCTATATCGGAAATCAAAATAACGAAGCCGAAAACTAACCTTGATGCCTGACTTCTATCGCTGGAGTTTCTGAAACTGAACTTGCAAGTGAAAACTGGCTGTTTAACATTCCCTTGTATTTGAAAAACTTGCGGGCTACACTCTGGTTCAGCGTCGAACCGGAAAACAAATCTGGGGTTGGGTTCAGCCCGGACAGTTAAATGCAACAACTGCTCCGGCGATCCCCTGTTACCCAGTGAAACCCAATCGTTCCGAAAATTACAGGGCCGAGACTCTGCCGTAAATAGATCCAACTGCACAGAAATTTTTCCCAGTAATTTAGCGGTGTTGAAGCCACAAGACATTGTTTTTTGACCCTTGTACACTGAGATCTTCAAAAGAGGTTTTTTTGACGATTTAACAAGTTTCTCTATCTGGATTTTACTCAAATCGAAGCAAGCAGCAACAGAGTGAGGGTGGGCGTCCTTGTTTTGTGAGATCAAAGGGACAGCGGCGAACTGAGGAGGTGATTCGGAGTCCTTGATTTTGATCTCGCAGAAGCATGGAGAAGTCGAAGGGTGTACTTCGCCGGAGAAAGATGGACTAGACGCCGTCGGCAATTTGATGGCCAAATTGCCCACGAGGATCCGCACAAAAGGGCAGGGATCCATCGGGTGTTTTCGGGTAAAGTCTGAAACTGTAAACGATTAGTTTTCTGAGAAGGACGGGCAAGTTTTGGACTAAATATAAGGGGGAGCACTTAAGGAGGACTGAAGGCGAGAGCCTGTCATATACTTAGGGATATTTGGAGGAAAGTTGGCATTTTTTGAACTTTTCCTAATCCTAATTAATAGATTAATTCACTTTTAATTTCCATCGGTTTTCTTTTATTGTTTTCTCTGTTATCGTTGGTTTTGGGCATCAACCAGCATGATTGTCCAAAGCGCACGTAACTTAATTGTCTTATAAAATTTGATTCACTATAATTAGCAACAAATATTTTATTTGTGTTTTGGGCAGCCAGTCGGTGGAAAAATAATGACGTACGTGTTTGATTCTCTAGAGGCTCATTTTATTCTTTTCATTAGAAGTAGAGCGTTTGCTATATTAAATATAAAGATTACTTAATATAATAAAACAAAAAATTATTTGAAATACCTAGCATAATCAAACTAGCCATTAATTGTATGATATTATAATATTTGCTGGTTTACCGAAGTTATAAGGATAAGGATTAAGAGTAAATACAAATAATCTTTTAAAATAAAGTCCGTTGCCACGTAACTCCTTTAAAATTTAAAATCCTATCAATAATTCTATGAAGTTTCAAAAAATTAAAAATATTAAAATTTTAATTAAAAAATAAAAAAGACATATAATTTTTTTAAGTATTTTTTTTTAGTAAAGTAGACTCAAGGAAGTAATGCAAAAAAGAAAGAAAGAAAGAAACACATATATTATTTCCCTAAATGTAGTAAAGTTGAAGTTCACCATTAATTTATTGAAAATATTTATTTTTATCAAATCTTAATTGCATTATATACGGAACACGGTTAATAATTTAATTTAAAAGAAAATTTATTTATAAAAGAGTTTAAAATTTATATTAAAAACAGTTAGAAAGAGTTATATATGGTTAATATTTTTTTCTGCTTTTTTTGAAATTTTAAATTTTAACATTTTTAACATTTTTAATTTTAAAGGAATTATTTACAAAATTCAAAATTTTTAGTAATATTACACTAAACTTTACTTTTAGATTATCTATATTTTCTCAAGTGTTAATATTATATTCTTTGCGTAGGCCAAGGAAAACTCTTTTGAAATTGTATAAACAGAATTAAATTCCTGTTCAATATATAGCCACACTTTTGTTGAATCTATCTGCGCAATAGCATCCTTGTCCATCCTGTTCGTTGCATGGAGCAACAATTGATCTGACCTATTAGTTAATGATTTTCGTACGAAAACAAACGTTACAACGTACACGTCTACATCACTTGTCCAGTAAGTACACGGTAATATAGAATTAAATTCTATTTCTTTAATGTCTTTTATTTGTTATTTTAAATTTTTTAATTTGTTTCTATTTATTATTTTAAATTAAAGTAAAATATATTAACATTCATGTAAAATTACACATATATTCCTTCTAATTTTAAAATATACATTTCACTCTATTTAATAGTACTAGTAACAAAATATTTCTTTATATTAATTTTATTATATTTTTATTTGATCGATAGATTTTTAAATTATTTTTGTGCTTATCCGATCAGAGATTTCATTTCCCATCCAAAATGAATCTTCATGTGAAATTATACAAATGTTCCTTTTAATTTTAAAATATACATTTCACTCTATTTAATAGTATTAATAACAAAATATTTTTTCATATTACTTTTATTATATTTTTATTTATCAATAAATTTTAAAATTATGTTTGCATTTACCTAATAAGAGGGGTTTCATTTCTCATTCAAAACAAGGAGTGTCTTAATGCATTCTATTTTGATATACAGTGACTTTCATCAATTTCCACTTATTTTCGTAAAGATTTAAAGGTTTTTTTTTTCCTTAATTGGGGTTTTGATATTTGGTTGAATGATTTCCTAAGTCTACAATTTAAAATGTTTGAAACATTATTTTAAAATGATACCTAGAATTAATTTTCTCCTCTTTAATTCCATTGTGGTTGATATGATGACCTTCATTGTCATTGTTTTCTTCTTGTTTTATTGCTTGTTGTGAGTATTTTTAGTATTATGTAAAAGGGTTGACAAAAAGCTCAATGGGTGAATTCAATTGAATAAGGCTTAGCTTAAATTAGCTCAAGGTTGTTAAAAAGGATTCAGGTCACTTGAGCACGAGCTCAGATCACTTAGCCAAAGCATTACATCTCAGGTGGCGAGCTCGGATCGCAGAACAAAGGCGGTGGCCCCCAGGTCGGTTGACAACGAGCTCTAGCTTGTTGGTCGAAACATACCACCTCAGCTATTTTTTAGAAGACTCACTTTGATTAAACTTGAGATAAAGACCAACTTGCATGGCCAGCTTGTAGACGTCAACTCACAAGGTCTACTTGCAAATTATTTTATTTTTATCCTTTCCTTTTTTTTGGGATATAACTGTACCACCCTGTAACTATAAATAGGGGTTAAGATTATTGTAAAAGGAGATGGGAAAAATCGACTCTCAGACATTCTTAGACTGAGAAAACACTGTATAAATAGTATACTATACACTCAAATATTCAAAGAAATAATACTACCAGTTCTCCCTGTGGCAGGCACAACCGCCAGTCCTGCTGCTGGCACCATCATCGGCATGCCCCCTACGGCTCACTGCCAACTTGCTATTATTACTCCTGAAGCTGACAAAATGCAGATATGGCGCCAACGTTAGTAAACACTAGAAAATATGGTGAACGAGCTAACTAAGGTGGTTAAAGAGCTGATGTAAGCATGAACCCTGGTCGCACCAAAGCAAGGTCAGGTCGCTACACCAAAAGGAATACTTCAGCATGCTGATTCAGCTCGCCCCTCCAACTCATTGATGAGGTTGAAGGACCGCCAAACTCACAAGCATGATGACAATTGGCAACATCAGAGTTCACACCGAGTTGAAAGCTCAAACAAAACTAGTCATAAACATACATCAGGTCACTTCTCCTATGAGCAAAGAGGTAAAATAAGCCAACCAACTTCCAACTGGAGATCCGAGACGCGAGATCCAATGGTAGAAGAACTACTCCAAAGGGTAAAACAATTAGAAAAGCACTCTCGAGTTCAAAGTGGCCAAGATCACTACAAGGAGAGAACTTCCTTAACAACAAAGATAGAAACTCAACCTCTCCCTCGTAAATTCAAAATCCCCGTGATCTCGCAATATAATGGGGAAAGTGATCCATATAATCATCTAAGTGTGTTTAATGTCCAAATGGATTTTCAGACAACTAATCCACTAGTTAAGTACAATGTCTTCCCAGCCACCCTTGGAGATATACCTTGGATATGGTTCAAAAGTCTCCCAACTCATAGCATTCGTAATTGGAAAGATTGCTAAGAAAAATTCATTAGCCAATATAAGGCGCTAAGAAAGTAGCTTGCACTATCCTGTCACCTCACAATGATCTTCCAACAGAAGAATGAGTCGTTAAAAAATTATATCACTCGATTTAGACACGAGGTCAATAATGTGAAAAATCTATCTAGTGAGAGTATCTTAATAATGATCTTAGCTGAACTCCACAAGGACACAAAGCTATACAAGAATATATACAAATCCCTCATAAGTGACTTGGGTGAGTTTTATGAACGAGCTGCCAAACAAATCAAGTGAGAAGAGACCTTTAGCCCGAAGAAATCCAAATATATAGAAAAGGTGAATAGTTTCAGCCAAGATAAAAAGAAGAGCAATGAGAGTCGGAATGACAACTCCAATAATCGGCTCGCAAAGAAGGCCAAGGCTGAGCCTCAACATGAAGGTTACCATAATAACTATAGCATCCTATCAGATACTCAAGATATGATATCTGCAGCAAAAAAGAATAAAGAGAACTTTGGCACATCTAGCCCAATAAGGAGTTCCCATTGTTGTAAAGACACAAGTAAATTCTGTGCCAATCATAATGAGGTCGGGCACCACACCTCAGAATGTTAGGCACTCAAAGATGTGATTGAGGATCTGATTAAAAATGGTCGCTTAAAAGACTATGTGGTGTGACCTATAAGATCGTGACCCCAATAATCACTACAGGGTCCCGAGCAAAAGCAAGCATCTGCCACCAAGGTCACACGATTTTGTAATATTACTCAGAAGCTAATAAAGAGTTTTTCCATCAAATCTTCATGACACTGTGTTGAATAAGAGTTTAACAAAACATTAAATAGAAAGATTCGACTTGGTCAATACATCATCAAGAAAGACTAGGGGAACGGGGTGTGTTGCTTAATAAATATAAAGGGAACTGAAGTTGTTGGGTTTCGGGTAGCAAGCACAGCGGAAATTTAAAATTTTTCGAAACCCAGCCACGGATCCATGTGCATAATATAAACCA